>PVKB01004428.1:0-142590 GCA_004027205.1 Ctenodactylus gundi | reverse complement strand
TGCACCAAAATCAAATTAAAGTGGATCAAAGACTTACATATTAAAACTGAAACACTGAACTTCCTGGTAGACAAATGAGGCAAATATCTAAAAGATTTAGGTGTAAGCAAAAACTTTCTTAACAAAACATTAAAAGCAAAAGAAGTAACCCTCAGAATTAACAAATGGGATTATGTCAAATTAAAAAGTGTATGCACAGCAAAGGAAGTTATTAAGAGTGTAAAAAAGAACCAAAAAATGGGAGAAAATATTCACCACCAAGACTTTGGATAAAAAGTTTCATAACTAGAATATACAGGAACCTGAAGAAAAGGAAGCCCCTCAAAACTAAAGATCCTATTGAAAAATGAGCAATAGAAATGAATAGGCAGTTCTCAGATGAAGAAGCTCAAATCTCCAGTAACTACATGAAAAGATGATCAACATCCTTAGACAAATACATCACTAAGACACCATCTGACTCCAGAGAGAATGATTGATACTGCTGGTGAGAATGAAAACTGGTACAACCACTATAAAAAGCAGTGCGGAAGTTTCTCAAAAGATTGGAAATAAATATCCTCTTCAATCCAGCAATACCTCTTCTGGGAATTATCCTAAAAGAGTTAAAAAAACATATACCAGAGATACATGCATACCTGTTCATAGCAGCACAATTAACAACAGCTGAAATGTGGAAGACACCCAAATACCCATCAACAGACCAATGGATACATAAATTGTGCTATTTATACACAATGCAATACAACTCGTCTATAAAGACAGATAGGTTGGAGGTTTCTGTACGTAAATAAATGCAACTTGAAACCATCATCCTCAATGATGTGAGTCAGAAAAAGGAGGTAAAATAGTGAATGGTTTCTCAAATATGAGAAACCAAGATCACAATTATTTCATGGAACTAGTTGTGAGGAATAAAGGGAACTAGAGGGGATGAGTGAGTGGGAGGTTTGAAAAGGGACTTGGCAAGGACTTGTAATATTGCCAGGATATGCACAAAATACTCAAGATCAACGTAAACATTATGTATTGCATATATATATATATATATATATATATATATATATATATATATATATATAAAATGGGAAAAATAAAATTGAAACAGTGAAATAAAGGGAAAGATGCAAGGACTCTGAGCATGCATTCAAATAAATAACGGTATTATTGAGTACTTTGTCTATGATCTCGGAGTAATGAAATAAACATGTGGGTGGAAGCTGCATCTAAATGTTATTGAAATAACAGTGAGAAAATATTTTCATAGTAGGTGTTAGTCAGTGTTTTTTTACTCTAAAAAATACCTGATGTATCAATTTGTATACAGAAGAGATTTATTTAAGGTCACACTCTCAACTGTTTCAGTCCATGATTGGCCATCTTTATGGCCTTGGACATGTGGTAAGGCAAAAATATTATAGTCGGATCTTACAGTAGTGCAAAAACTTCCACCTCCTTGTGAGCCAGAAAACAAAAGAAAGAAAATAGCAAATGGGCGGGCTTAGGATCCCAGTGTTCCCTGCTACATTTCACTTCCCAGTCATAGGACATTGGAGACTAGGACATAAACATATGTCTTTTTGAAGTCTTCCAAGATCCAAATAATAGCAAAGTATGTATTAGCATGAGATAAAATAGCCACGGGTTGAAACACTTCAAAGTCAAGTTGTAGTATAAATAGTAACTTTCTAAGGAATAAACAGAGCCCTGCTTTGTCAGCTCACATTGTTAGAAAGAGAGGAGTTAAAGGATGGAACTTAGATGTCGTGTCCATAGCTGTATGCATTGAGACAACGTATTGAGAAAGTATCAGCAGTTAGTAAACTTCAGGACCCACCCTTTACATCTCTCCTTTTCGCAGTCTTGGTGCAGAGAGTCACTGTGTGTCCTTCACTTTTTGTTTAAGGTTTTACTGATGAGCCTTTCCTATAACATTTCATGCAGGTGTTTTCACATTCCTAGCTTAAAAAAGAAATTGAGCCCTACTCAACAGGTTCAGAGAGTGAACTAGAGAGAATAATGTCATTTTTCAGGTTCTGATTAAATAATTCATATTTCTTAACTGCCAATGAATGAGTAATCTATAACATCATATATATATATTGTTTTACATAACAAGTAATTGAATGCTTAAAGAGAAACAGTACTAATTCATTCAGAAAGGCATGTGCGACGTAATATTTTCCTGGCATAATTAAACTTGCCACATCCACTCAGATTTCATTGCCTTGAATTTTGCTTGCATCTCCACATATCTTTTCCTTTATTATTTACTTCTTGCATATATTTGCAGATCATTTTATGTTCCCAATTTCCAGTTATAAATATTATCATATAATCTCCACCTATAAATCAGACCCCTCTTCTCAATATTTAGTTTCTGTATCTCCCTTGAAATTTTCCAGCATTACTATTATAAATATGCCACCTACTTAAGTAACCCAGATTAATATGGCCTGGTACTTAGAATCTATCCATTGGTGATATTAACTTTTATTCTGAGTACAAAGTATCTCTTACTTTTGGATTTATTATTATATTCATGTTTTATTTTGGCTGTGTCGTGCCATCTTTCTTTTTGAAATGCTTTTAACTAAACTGGGTATTTGACATCCCATCATTTTCCATAGAGACACACTAGTCACCATGATATTCTTTAAACTCCCAGGTTTTATTTCATATTTGAGAGCAAATTTGTTCATTTTCTGAACAAAAGCTGCATTTTGCAATACGATCATCATTTTATTCTGCTTTTGGCTCTCTCGTTTATGTGATTTGTAAAGGTATGGAACAGAAAACGAAAACCTGAGGCTTAAGGTAAATGAATTTTCTGCAAATAATCTCTTTACAAAAAATACCAACCTTTATTCTGACAACATTATTTCATTAAATTTTCAGTCCAAAGAGAAAAATTTTTATTCTCCGAAATCAGATTATGTGTAGAATTTAATGAATTACATTTACCTAATATAATATAAACAACATAAACATATATTGATTTTTTTTGCTAGTTTCTGGTTGCTGTAGAAAAACAAAATTCTGTCAAAAGATTCTAAATTTTATTACTTTTGGTATTTCGTGTGTTTGCGAACAAAGTATGGATCTCAACCATGCAGCCCAATGTTTGTCTAAGGAAAAGAGAAAAAATACTAAGATTCTGAAAATTATTACTTGACTCTCTAAAAACTGAGATAATATTGATTTCCTCAATCCCTAAAAACAATGACTATTTTATCATTTAAATCCCTAAAACTTATATTCTATCCCTTATATGCTATGATGGAAAGTAAAATGCAATGTTTACATTTGCATACAAAATGCAAATACAGATTTCTTAACTCTTCATGTAAGAATTCACTTAGTACACTTAGCTTATTTTTGATACTCGAAGTATGATTATAAGTTAATTAGAAAAACAAAGACATTAAAATGTTTAATTTAAAACTACTTATAGGAGTTCACAAAAAGAGAACTGTAAAATAATCTATCTTTGGCCACATCAATTTCAGCTGGATAAAAAGTTTTGAGAAATAGAATGGATAATATTAAAATCTTACCCCAAGTCCATACCCATTATTGTGATTATTTTTGTCCAGGGAACCATACTCTGATATATGATTAAGAGAAAGATGATACCATCTTTAGGTCCAGAGATTTTGATTACTCGTAGCCCATACTAGTCACTTGAGCCTGTATAGGAAAATTAAACAAAATCCAATTTTACATAAAATAAATCTATCCAACATAATAAAAGATGGGCTTCTTCATCCTGCTGCAATTTTCATCTCAACTCTACACTTACCATTTTAATCAATAGGGACTAAATAAACATTTTTCAAGGTAATTATTTTGCTTAATATTATAAGTGTAGTAAAACACTTCAAAAAACCACCCAACTTAGAAAGGAAATGATAAAACTCTCTAATTTGTAGAAAATAAGATTATCTATGTAGAATATGACATAACTATACAATTTTACTAGAACTACTGAGTATATAATTTTTAAGAAAATTTTGAGTGTAATAGTCACATGTAAAAATAAATTTAAAGACAATAGTGGCTGAGGACTCTTCCAGTAGAGGCCTCCTTCGTCCCCAGTCTCAAATCCCCTCATTCATCAAGGATCTCTTCGAGGAATGATTCCAGTGACGAAGCCACCAAAATGTAATAATGACCTTGCCTAGTATTGCCTCTGGTCCCATGAATCTTTGGCGAAACATTGTTGACCTGAGGTGTGACAACTAAGAAGACTTAAGTAAAAGCAGGGGAAATACCGCGCTCATGTTTGCAGTGAAACTCAAGGATCTAGAAAAGAGAGAAAAATTCGAATATAAAATTAGTAGAAGGAACGATGTCATTAAGATCAGGGTAAATGGAAATAAACTTGAGACTAAAATTAATACAGAAAAATGGATGAAAGTGTAGGTAAGACCTCTATAGAAATCTGTATAGAAACCCTAAGTAAAAGCAATAGGGCCTTAGCCAAACTTTCTGATAGAAGGAAAGAAAAGCACAAATCAGTAGAATTATATAAGGAAACCCCAACAGAGATCAGTGAAATTTTAAAAAAGTTGTATGAAACTCTTTAAAATCATTTATTTCAATACATTGGAAAATCTAGTATAAATGAATAAATTCCTAGGCACAAATGACATAGAAAAATTCAACTAAGAACATGTAAAACGATAAACAGGTCAACATCATGCAATGAAACTGAGAAAAACAATAAAAACTCTGTCAGCTAAATGATATACTATTGAACTTAAGTGTTATCATTGAAAGTTATTTTCTTATCTTTGTCTTTGTAATGCTTTTTCCAGTGTCAATTCCTTTCTATCCTTATTTGCTTGTTTATTGACTCCCCCAGCTAAGAGAAATATTTGTTTTTCCAAATTCTTCTTATTAGCCTGTGCTTGTGATATGTAATAACTGCATTCACCTTGAAGAATAAGTGCTAATACATACAGCATCTTGAACATTTAAACTATAATTAAATTTATTACCATAAAAAGAATAGATACAAGAAGCATAAATATCACATTACAAATACTTATGAAAGTGCACCATGTCTTATGAATTAAAATGCTTCCCTATTTTGTTTACTAATTAACCCTTTAAGTTGTTCAAACTGCTGTGTTCTTTAGCTACTGCTGTTAAATGTAAAATTACTGGTGAAAAGAGCTTTAATCTATGCTGATTGCAATATAAGTACCACATTTGACATTAAAGAATTTTTAAACTCTAAATTTTCCAACTTTTAAGTATATTACAAATATTCTACAAAGCAATTGTAAATATACATATATCATTTGTAATCAATTACCAGGTAATATGCTGAAATTTTTCTGATAAATGTATTTTATGTATCTTGAATTTTCTTTATAAAATTGCATTGTTATTAAAGTAATTAGGATGACCATTTTTCTGTTCACTTTATAAGCCCTCCCTGGTAGCCATTTTTACATCTTATTCTGGGATCATTTTTCATTCAGTCTGGATAACAGAAAATAATTCTAAATCAGTGTAGCATGTCTAAATATAAAATGAATAAAAATCTGCCCAATGACAAAATCTAGGTCTATAGAGTTAGATGAGAAAAAGTTGCCAAGCATCACAAATCTGCTCTAATTTTCCTTGCTTGGAAAATTGCTAGCTTTTTCTCATAGATTTTTTCCCAGCTCACACTAAATTCGTTGAATATGAGCCAGTCCTATTTAGATTCATGTGACATGTAAAATCACCAAATTAGATACTTTCTCTAAAGACTAACAAGAAACTGATTAAAAATAAAGATGTTGGCAAGCTGGAGTCAGTGCAAATACAACGTGCCTGTGGCTTGAGAAAATTATAGAGGCAAACACAGAGCCCAAGGAGAAAAAAGAAAAGGAAAAAAATTGGGAAGTTTTCAAATTTTTGTTATGTCTTTCCATCAACCTGTATTTAATTAACATATTAAAATCCTGTCTTTTAATATTTTCATCTATTGTGTTCCACCAAAATAACTTGTCCCTTGCTTAAAAAATGCAAATGTTCCTTTCTGATTTGCTCTCAGAGTGCTTGCACAGAGTTCCCGTGTAGCTTTTAATCAAAAATATTTGCTCGTTATATTATGGATATGACATCTATTGGCCATAAAGTTCTCAAACCTCACAGCCTTCAAGGACTCATGATTCTACACTTTCATAAATGGCTTGTTCTCATTTCTCCTACACCTTAACATCTGGTTGCAGCAGAGCTTTTAGTATTTTTTCTTTATTTTCTGTTGAGTATGGAACAGAAAAACAGAGACGAATATGCTTCAAGAAAAGTAGTCCTTACTTCAGATAAACAAATACATGATAGAATCCATAGGCATCAAATGAGAAGACAATGTTAGAGAATAAATCTAGATCAATCAGACTGGCTTGCCCCCAGGTAATTGTTTTATATGTTTGTCAGAGTGGGGGGATGACAGAAGGACAGAAGAAGAAGGAAAAATATAGGTATTCAGAGATCTTCATTTATTATGATCAGATTTTTGGGGGGAATTTTTGATGACTACTTAGCTACAATAAACATTTTCATTAGTTGATAAGGCTAAAAGTCCTTATCTCAAAAGGGTAGCCTTGCTAAAATGGTGGAAGTAAGGTCCCTAAGAACAGGAGACTTAGCATCACTTTTGTGCTGTGATTTTTATTGGAATAAGACAGACATTTTTGTTGCGATTCTTCAAAAGATCACACAGCTGGATAGCTTCCCCTTTACAGTGTTCTCCAAATGCAGCAATTGTGATGCTACAGAATGTCTTCTTGATTCATAAAGGCTATGATTAATCTGGGTAAATGCACAATGAATTCTGTTTAATTTTGCTGTGTCATCTGTGTGGCCTTTGCTTTTTAATTAAAAGAATGCCACAGATTAAATCATAGGGTTGTTATAATGAAATATGCATAGTTTCTAATTACAATGAATGGCACACTTATTTTTGTGGAATTTATGACTTTTATATAAGAAAGGAAAGTGGACTAAATCTGTAGCTAAGTGTTGCACAGTGTTATACAGAGAAAACGATGTACTGCAGATGTGTATAGGTAGCATGAAAATAAATCAAAAATTTTCAAATGAAATATAATTTTAAATATGCAACTATCTATGTAATCTATATAACATTGTATCATCTTAAACTATTTTAAATATTCCCTTCAGTGAAAATTTGAACAAGTTAACACAGATCGATATATATCTTATACCATGTATATGATATGATATGATATAGAGTAGGAAGGGGTAAAATATGAAGTTTTGGGTGATATTATGTAGAATGCAATGACTACAAAATAATTACAAAGAACTTATTCATCTAAGGGAAAGAAAATTCAAACTTCTAAATAAATAAAGATGCCATCCACTTAAAATATAATTTTAAATATTTATGCATGGGTAAATTATCTGGGTAATGAGATGTGCTTAAAATTGGAAGTGAAATATTTAATGTACCTCAGAAAGAAAAAAATGCCAACCTAGATACTGAATATCCTATACTACATGCTGCACACAAATCATATTCAAAAAAGACTCTAAAGCAATCAATAACCACCAAACCAAGGCTGCAGAAAGTGTTCAAATACGTCCTAAACAAAGAATAAAGCTATCGTCAACAGAGAGTTCACCAGCGTGAAGATAGATATTCTTGTGGCAAAATTATACCTCTTTATGAAATTGTTCGGAAAGAACAAATCTTTCATTTAACAATGATGCAGTATACCCATGTTTATATCAGCAAAACTGATCATAACTAATCTTGGAAGCTGTCATTAGGTTCATCAACATATGAAGTGTAGAAAACACACCAGCACTATTCTACAATGAAGAAAAATATATCGGAAATATTTGTAGAAAATATTATTTTAAAAATTTATGTGCATATAAAATTATTTGCTACTAAAAAGTGCCTCAAATTAGAATACCTGTTTTGACTGAGATGTATGTCTTAATATCTTTGAATTTAATAACAACTCTTTGAAATTTGAAGTTACTTAATAGTTTTATTATGACACAAATTTTTATTAGACATAATTTCAAATTCATATGGCAAACTAACTCATATATTATCAATTTAATAATGTTCCTTGGACCAAAAAGTAATAATATGAAGAAAGAAGAAGAAATAAGATTTTTTTTAAATTAACAGTTTTTTACATATTTATAAGCAGAGGCTTGATCATTGTGTACAACTCAATTTCTTTCATTGCTATAAAACATAGGAACACACAGAGTACATAAATATAGTATGATATGTGTTTATGTCTTCTTTTTTAAATAAGAGAACCATAGGAGGGAAAAAAATGAAAATCATAGTTTGATTGAAAGATAAGAAAGATAATATTTATAGGTACGGCCTATTTGTAAGCTTTTTATGTTTTATATGTTTTTTACAGACAAATTTGCACTTTTCTATAGAGTAATACAATTTTAAAAAGCAGATTATATAAAGTGAGAAATGTCTTATTCTGGGTAAGCTTGGTAAAGTTTTAGTGCCACATAATTCGCTTACTGGGAGAGAATTGAGTCCTCATAAATTTTCAACTCCTCCTTTGCATTAAACACAATAAAAATAAGTGTTCTTATTTTACTAAGAAATTAATATACCAATTGACTACTAGATAACACTTAATCCTCTTACCTCTGTTGCACACATATTTCAACGTGCTCTACAAACATTAATTGAAATGTCACCGCTAGAATTCTTTGGGTAGATAAGGAATAGGTTCATTTAGGAAAAGAGGAAATTGTGACCCAGAGGAGTAGAGTAACGTGCTCAGTATAACAGGTTGTGAATGTTGGAACCAAAAGGGCAGCTTGTTAAAATACAACACTCACATTTTTCGTGTTTCCTTTAAGGCAACATTCCCAAACAGTGAGATTCAAAGGACTCTTGTTCCTAATAGTCACCATGACTGGAGGATATTTTCAGTTCTTAAGTAGGGGTTATCTATTGCAGGGGTGACATGACAAATACATATAATCAGTAAGTGGAAAATGTGTTGAATGGCTTTGTATTTAAAAAATAATCTAAATGCATAGTCTTATTCCACAGAAGGTCACGTGTCAAATACATTATTCATAATTTCTTCAAAAATATTAGTTTTTCTTTTTCCAATTTTTATGGTTGAATGAAGATATTTGAAAAAAAAAATAGAAAGTCTACTAATCTGGTGAACCTCCCCGTTACATCTAATGTTCCTTGTGATTAGTTGCTTTAAATACTTGTGTGACTTTAAAACAATTAAAATATTATCAATTACTCTATGAATAGTTGAGCAAATATTCTGACATCAAACTACTAATGATACTTGAGTTATTAATACCTGAACTTGTATGGATATATGAGAGACAATATCATAAAAAGGAAGAATTAGTCACATTTATTCTAATGTAACGATTTTATAAAGTGATCACTGCCCTTGATCTACTCCGTTTTTTTGTACTGAAAGCAGAGGCAGTGAGTATACTTTGTGTCAGCGATATGCTACGTGCACTTTCCGATAATGAGTCCTAGAGAAATGATTGCCATGATGACTGTATTTGCTTTTATGAAGACATTTTCTGAATATAATCTTTCGAATTCAAAAACTAAAACATAATTAAATATGAAAAGGCTAATAGGCCATATGAATACATCTTTCCCCTTATTTTCCAGTGTTAGAGAAAGTGTAATTTTCCAACTAATTTTAATTTAACTTTTAGCTGCTATATCATTATTTAAAATGCTTTCTGTCCAAGTGATTGTCATTCACAAAAGAAAACATTGAGCCTACTGATTTCTACTGTCTAATATTGACATATTAATTTTATCCTGGTTATCACATTTTAGCCCTTTCTACTACATTAGTTAGCTTTCTTAACGGTCCCATCCCCACAAATGTTCAGTGTTTAAAAAAAGTCTCAAAATACAGTTTTGGGCCACTCTTATTTTTGTTCAATATTTGTTAATTGATTTAATTAATAATCATGAATAATGTAACATATCTCATATTAAACTATTCCTATTGAGCTTATATCTTGCATATTCTATACAATTTTCTCCCTTCATAAAGAGTAAATATAAATTCACATTTGATTTATTCTCTTTTTTAATTCACTCTGTAGTCTGTTCACAAATTCTATCAACTTAACTTTCTATTGTACCTCAACTTGATCTATTTTTATGACACCTAATATGACTAAGTGGGGAAGAATCATTTGAATTATTTCCACAGATTTAAAAATAACTCTACCCTAGATAGGTTTTTGAAAGGATAACCAGAATGACATGTTTAAATTCAAATTCTGCTATTTAATTTAACATTGAATTTCAATAATAGATTGAAATATGCATCTAGGGTTTCTGCTTTAAGTTACACCTGTCTGGCTACCCTGCTGAAATCATTACCTAAGAACAGTGAGAAAAATTAGAAAAGCATTTAATATTGGAGAATTTCGGTTGAGAGAGTGACTAAGCACTGAGGGGTAAGGAAAGTGGCAATAGGTCATCATTACATAGTCACCCATTGGACCCCCTGATTTCAATGATTTAAAAACCTTCCCTCGAATGGGCAACCAGAACATAGTTCATGTTTTTGGAGGCATGGTGGGTCTATGAGTGAGATGGGACTGTAGTATAGAGAAAAACTTAATTATCAGAGATATAGCAAATACTATGTGCTTCTAGAAGGACCCAAGGGAAATGGCAGCTCAGGTGTTAGGTAAATTGTCTCAGTTAAGTGTTTGATAGTTTGAAAGCAAATTTCATCTAAATAATGATGCAGGGAAGCAAACATGAATTTTCTCTTGTGTAAAATACAACTTAATAACAGCTTCCACTGATGTCCACACATTTATACAAATATTCTTAACTCAATTATGATTCACAGTCACAGAAGAATCTTTTTTTATAATTGAGTGATATGCTTTTACACAGAAAAAGCCCAAGTTGTGGATGAAAATTTAGGAGTCCCTTACTTAGCAAGTGGCTAAGAATAGACTTATGCCCCATGGAACTATCAGGACTGAAGTGGGGATTTGGTGGAATTTATAAAGGCAAAAACCTCAAGAATGAAGGATTACAAGGAAAAAAAGGAAGGTACTTAGGCTGTGGGAATAGAGAAACAGAACAAATAGCAGTAGATTACAGAAATAAATGACAATAAACTAACAATGACAATAAACTAGCAGTAACTCAAAACTCAATTTGTGCCTTCTGCAGGTTTCCAAGGAGATTTCTCTTAGCAGTCTGGGGGCTAGGTACTAGCAAAGTGAGTCACTGGGTCACTCAAGCATCTATACTGGAAAGGACAAAAGGACAAAAGGGGAAATCTAAAATGGAGGAGCTCTTGTCACTTCAGTATAAGATCAAACACTTCATAGACCTCTAATTCAAGCACTTTAGCTAGTTGATGCAGAAGGATCACAAGTTCAAAATCAACCTGGTCAACCTGACTTCTCAGCTAGACCCAAACTCTGAAGAAAAACTAAAAAAAGGGGCTGAGATATGAAGGCTCTGAGCTTAATCTACAGGATAAAAAAAGAAAAATCAAGCAGGAAATAAAATTCAGTGAAAAATATATATAGATTTCCAGATGTTAGGTGTTATCAGATAATAATTAAAATTAAGTTGTTTATTCAAGATATCACATAATATTTTTCAATATTGAAAAATAACTGGAGTCTCTATGATTTAAAATAATAAATAATAGGTGAATGAAATAGCATACTAGTCCCTGAAGAAAAAAAAAGCTTCAACTCCAATGAAAATTTAGTCAGAAGGCAATATTTATACTGAAGCACAAAGAAAAAATAATACAGAAATTACATATAACAAAAATAAATAAATTTTGAGACAGGGTCTTGCCATATAGCTCAGGCTGATCCTGAACTCACTATGGAGCCCAGGCAGGCACTGTACTTAAAGCAATCCATCTGTCTCAGCCTCCCAGGTCCTGAGATTACAGGAATGTGCCACCATATGTAGCTTAATAACAAGAGAAATTAAGAATCTAAGAGTGAACACAAAACACAGGAAAATGAATGTGTTATTGGAACACCAAGAATGAAAGAAAAAGCTGTCAGGAAGAAAGAAAAGGCAAAAACTGTCAGGAGCATTAATCAAAGAGAGAAAGGATTTTTTTTTTTCAAATTTCAAAGAAGGTAATAGCTCCCTGATGTGAGAACTGAACCACTAAGACAGAAAATATATATAAAATCATATTCGGTATTTCAGTATGAAACTAATAACATGCAAATAAAAATGAAAAATCTGTGACCTGACACCTTGCCTCAATCCCCCAAAATGAGAAGATAAGCCAAATATATTCTGCTTATGTTGCCATATTCCTAGACAATTCAGAGACTTTTAATTTTGATATCAAAGGAAAAACCCAGGTGGAAGAATTGATGACCATTCTACGATAATGTGCTCACATGACTATGTAAATAAGTCTTGCTTTTCTGAGATATGACAAGTCTTTAATCAGAAATGTATTTTGTTAGCACTGGTTTAATACAAAGAGATAAAATTTTATTGTCTAATAATTTATGCTTTCAAAGAGCTTTTACAACACAGCACTATTTTTTAACTCACAGCCACTATTTCATAGAGGATATTTATGAATCTGTATGTTTCATATTTATAGAAGTTTGTATTAATTGCTGAAAGGACAATTGTGCAGCAGAGTCCTTGATTAATCTGAAATTGTTCCACTGTTATAGTGGAATATAATAATGCTTAATTCTGCATTATTTTAGAGCAATTTGGATCTCTAAGACTCTATTTCAGCCATTGAAAACCAAACTTAGATATAACTTCAGTAATTAAATTATATAATGTCTTACTGATTTCGATATACCCCTAAATAAGGCTTGGTTAATACTGACTTATTTCTAATGCACAAAACTAATTAATTAATTTGGTTTAACATAGACATTGCATAACATTTACACTTTTTTTCTCCTTAGATTCACTATGTTTTGGCAAATTATTTAAAATTCTTAAGGCATCTACTACAAAAATGTTGAATATCATTGTATTGACATGAAAAAGACTATATATTTCTTTAAAGTATATTTTGCATAATTAAAATTAGAGCTCAATTTGGAAGATGGATAATTTCCTCTCTACTTTAAATTAAACAGATCAATTGATAATGGCATCTGACTCACATTTTAAAATCAATAACTATATATATATATTTTTTTTTTCTTTTTTTGAGACAGGGTCTCTCTTTGTAATCCAGGCTGGTCCTGAACTCAGTGGTGTAGCCCAGGCTGGCTTTGGACTCAGGACAATCCACCTGCCTCAATGAAAGTAATTTTTAAGGAAAGCTTTTTCTCTTTTAATTCATACTTAAGAATGAGACTATCCAGTTTTAGTTTAGAGGTTACTTACGGCCTGCCAGCAATATCAAAAACATACAATTCCATCAACTGTGAAATGTCATTTCTCAACATTTTCACCCAATGAAATCGTTTATATTTATTTCATCTTGAATTTATTTAACCCACATTTATATAATATTGTTGAGAATGAATGACAAAACTTGTTGCTCAAAGAACAATACAACGGGGGCAGCCCATGCTGGGAGGGGTCACCTTGCTGGCTGTTTGTCAATAATTTTTAGTAGATCAATCTTTTGGGACCACTGGAGATGACTGATACTTGTTATTTGTTAAATTGGGTTTTCACCACATTTTATGGAATGAATGATTCTTCAGGAAGGGCAAGAATGAAGGACTTCCAGCCCAGATTTATTTAGAGGTAGAAGGTCATGATGCCCATGTGCGACACACTATGAAAACTGTACTAATTATGTAATCAAGAAAAACAAGAGAGAAGCAAGAGCTCCTTCTTCAGGCTGGTTTGAAATTATTGGAGAGGGCAAGAGAAGAGTACTGGTGTGGTGGGCTGGGATTTTGGGGTCAGAGCATGAGATTTTGGATGAAAGCTCCTGCATGAACAGCCTTTCTGAAAGGATCAGCTTTCCTTTTAGTGCCAGAAGGGGCGCTCGACCTCAACGTTGGGTCCCAGTAGGGAAGAAAAAAGAGCAAGGGGGCTTACTAGTGAGTGGCAAACATTGAAATGTTTTCTTAAAGGAGCATAATTTCTCATTAAACAAAATTAGCATAATATAAATCATACCTTATGTGAAAAGTGTTAAAATCTCCAAACTTTGGTTAAAAGAAGACAAAAATATGCCTCACTCCATCCATCTCCGTCATGTCAAGCAGAAAAAAAGACCTAACAATCCATCTTTGTTAGTATTTGGCATCTATAACAAACTGGCTTCATTCCTAAACAGCTCTAGTTTTCTTCTACTTTGATCCATGAATGCACGTAGGAAATGTTTACTTTCCACCTAACATGTATGTACTATGAAATTTTTGAAGTCACATGTTAAAAAACAATAGACTAAAAATACATTTTTCCTTATGAAAATGATATTATGTCTAGAGGGATCCATGAGTAAACAATATATATATATATATATATATATATATATATATATATATATATATATATATATAATCATATAATAGATATAAATAAATGTCATATAAAACAGTAAAGTTTACTAATAGGCATTATAAAAGCTTGGATTTACTGAATATGAGGTTTCATTTCCAAAGCACATGTGGGATATTCTGAGGGACAATGCTCTGGGTAGAGGCTTGAAAAATCAAGGCGGATGCCTGACATAGGATTATCTGAGGGGACCAGCCGGTGGAGAAGTGTTCCAAAGTTAGAGTTTGTGAGATGTGTCCAGAAAGCAACAATGTCACAGTGATTACAGTTAGGAGAGGAAGAAAAGGAAAATATATCAAAGAAATCATGGAGAAGCAGCCTACATAAAGGCTTTGGCCATAATTCTTAAGTCAGTGAAGACATAGTAAAGAATTTTGAGTAGAGAAGTAACACTAACAGAATTCAAATTAGAAGATTTAATTGTTTTGTGTGTGTTGAGAATAGTTTTAATGTAGCTTATGAAAAGGACAAGATTTAAAGCAGAAATACCTGACAAAATTACTGCAATGCTGCAAGTAAGGGATAGCGCGGTCTTTTGACACAAGGGCCAGGGATGAGCGTTAGTTAGGTTTGGAGAATAGTTTGAAGGAAAGGCCAAGATGGATTTGATGGAGGTTAGAAAAGAAAGAAAAAAGACCTCAAGATATTTAACTGCATTGCAGAGAGAATGAATGGACCATGTCTGGAACCAGAGATGGAGACACTGTATCTGGGCATGAAAATCAGCCCACTTTCTTTCATATTTTTTACAAGAAGTGTAATTATTTTTTATTTGTTTCACCCTGTGTGATATTGGGTATTTTCAGGTAAAATTAATTCCAAGTGATAGATTCCTATTTAAAAATACATGGGAATATACTAGTCCTCTTTATTATTTCTATGGTGATAAACATAGTACCATATTTAGGTCAAATCAATTTAAAGAATTAAGTAATATTTAAAATAATGATATATATATATATATATATATATATATATATATATATATATTCATATTGAAACAATAAGGGACTAGATGGAGCCAAGAGTTTTATAGCAGCAGTAATGCAAAAACATTATAGAAGGAATCTATGTGTCACTATACATTTTGAAATTTCAAAATTTTTAGTTTTGCTTTCTGAAATAACTAGAACATTTTGAAGAAATATCCTATTTATTTATTCTACCAATCATTCAATAAGGCGGTCTTAAGGTATCTCTTGAAAATATTGAAAAATATAATAATTCTCATGATGTTAAGGCACAATGTAAATGCTTTAGGGGAAACATAAAACTTACTCAGTGATTTCAGGAATATACACATTGATCATATTAACACAAAATCTATTCAGATCTTCAGGTAATTAATATAACTTCTATATCAGAGTCTAACACAAGAAGAATTTGGGGGGAATTATCTTTAAGCTATGTCTTAAAATCTTGGAAGAGAAAACCAAGACTCTGCCTTTTGAAAGGGATTTTTCTTCAAAGGCTGTGCTTGTCGTAATTGAGAAGCCGCATACACAATTACCTGTGATTCAGGGAGCCCGCTGCAAATATATGACACCGCCAACGCATCAGTAAAAGGAAAACAAAATAAAACGCAGGCGCTATGATTTTTATTTAGACTCTTCAAAAAGAAGAGACGACACCCAATAGGAAGAAAGTCACCAGGCAATTAATAAACATTACTTTTCATCTCACTGCTTTATTTTTATTGCCTCATCCTTTACAGTTTTATGGGCTTGTTCTTGCTACCCTAATCTTTCCCTCTCGTAATTTTGTGTTGATTTAAAGTCAGCTTTCTGTGGCGTTTTGAGATTCGGGAGTTCTGCTCCAGTAGTGTGCTAGCCTAGCATTTTTTTTTTCCTATATCATTCACAGCTCTACTTAAGAGTTAAAGAAGTGCGTGATAAAATTGAAATATGTTAATGTAGAAATGAAGAAAAGGATTTGCCGTTATGTATTACAAAGATTAAGCGGTGTTCCCGAGAGTTCTAGACCGGCCAGGTTTTAGCTTTGTTCCTACCTCTGTATAGAGACACTAGATGACAGTCCCCCTCCAAGGTCAGGTTACTCTGTCACAGCGAGTGAAGAGCATGAAGGAGATTTATTGGGCAGCGCTGCGCATCTGAGCGTTTTATCCTTCTCCAATATAAATACGTGGGAGATGCTTGAAGCCGTGTTTAAAAGCAGTCCTAATGAATTATAAATGATGACGAATCTGACGTGATTTCAAAGTCATGGGCTTTTTACATTAACAATTTTACTATGGGAGTTGCCTTTTATTACCTGGATCTTTCAAGTTTAAATATATGAAGTCGCATTTTGAAAAACAAGGATTCATGGGAGTCAGTGAACAACAACCAAACTGTTGGAAAAGAATACATAAGTGTACATAGGTATAATATGCACATACACAGGCACATACTGTTTATCTACATCAAATTATACTTTTATGTGAAGTATATAAATTGCTGAATCATGGACAAATTCACTTTTGATAATATGCAGTTATTATGATTTTCTTTTTATCCTAAAGCAATATAGTTATTTGATAAATGTTGACATTTTTAATATCAGAAAACTCTCTTATCTGTGTAGTCCTATTTTCATTTTGAATATAGCTATGAGCAAAAGCACTAATTTATAATTTTTTGGTGTGTATATAATTGTTTTAATTTTTTCTGTGAATTAAAAGGAAGATAAGTATAATGCTAGCTTTTGTGCACATATTAGAGGAATTAGCAGATAATTTCAATAACAGTAACATTGATTTTAACCCAGTGAAATACATTACACTAAATATACTCATTTTGGGACACAACGTTATAAAATTTTAAAGTCCTGATACATATTTTCTAACTCCACTCTCTACATTTAAATCAAAGAGACAATCATGATAATGTACAAGTGCCCACTTATCCAAGTTGCCAAGAAAATTAAATGAGATTTTATGTGTACTAGTGTTAATATAGTTCCTAGAAAATGCGAAGCACATAATAAAAATTAGCTATTAAAATGATTTATTTATAAAAGGAGAGAGTAGCAAAGGAAGGTAAAAAGTTTGAATTTTTTCAAGAAGTGAATATTTACTAATTCGCCAAAATAAATATAACTACTAAGTATTCCAAGGATACACTATTTAAAAAGAAAAAAGTCAATTTATTCCTTGTCACTTCTCTTATTAACTGAAAATCATATTTGCTAAAGTGTCAACCTTTTGTCAGACATTGTTTTCAACTCAAAGTCAAAGGTTGTGGCGTAACAATGTTACTTTAAAATTTGTTTTTAAGACTTTCAACAGAGTGTTCCTAGATATAATATTATAATTTGAATAGACTCCTGGACTCTTGTTCTTGTTACCAACAATTACACATAAGGACTATCTCTTTTATAGCCTCCCAGAATTATTTTGTTAGAATTTGCAGTGACTCTATTTTGATTTCTGACATTTTGTATGGTATTTTGACATATAATGCTTGAAAGTGATAAATGTTAAAACTTTCATTTGGAAATCAAAATCACTTTTTGAATTCTTTCTGCAGGCTTTCTTCATCCATTTTGAAAATGTGACTCAAATTTTGTATATTACCTGAGAATGTACAATTTTAATAATACAAAGAAAGAACAATTTTCAAAAACGTTTTTGTTTTTCTGTATATTACATGCATACAGTCAGTTGATAGCTATAGGTTATTATGGTATTTTCTACATTATTTGATACTAAAATTTTAAAGAAATATATTGGAAGAAATATTAGCAAACTCTTATTTTTTGCATAAGGTAAAAATGTGTTTAAACGATCTTTGAGTTGTACGTATTAACTGATGGCATGTGTCCTATTCCAAACTGTATGGCGTGACATATCTTAGTTATAGTAATGTTTCATTTGTGACCATGTATAATATTGTCTGTATTTAAACTCTGAGTACATGTAGGTATTTTTTTCTCCATTATCTTTTGAAAACAAATTAGCACCTCCAGACACTGGTGAGTTACTTGCAACTCATAGTAATAAACGGAACCAAGAGTTGGTAATTATGTATTGATTATGTATTGATTATGTTTACCAATCTCAAAAACAAATGTTTCACTTGTCTTAGATTTTTATAGATATTAAATAAAATTACTTTCCTTATGTCTAGAAAAATAGTTGAATTATTTTTATTGTCTTAAAATATTATTTTAGTATCAATGAAAAGTTATAATGACCTCAGGAAAATAGGATAAAAAGTAGGTCATCTGTGAAGCCTAATTTATAAATGTGACTTGAGAAATTATACAGTAAATTGGAGAAAAATATTCTTTGCTGAATTTTTCAAATCATCAATACAATCTTTAAATTATTTAAAACATCATTTTATAATCTTTTTAGAAAAATATTATAAATTACTAGAAGGATCTAGCAAAATGATCCTTACTAGAATACTATATTAACAATATAGAATAATGTATATAATATTCTGTATTGCACAGCAGTTTAATGAGTCTGAAAAATGAATCTGTTATTTTTTTCTAGTCTTCTACATGTACTATGTACTAGGGTATACAATTTGCCGCACATATTACTAAGAATCTGAATACCACTGTGTCTACTAAGTTAAATTAATCAATTCAGTCACAATACCATTGGCATTATTTTCATTCAAGTTCAGTTTAGAAAACCAAGGAGGATATTAATGAACGTAAGCCATTTCTAAGTTTGTTAAAAGAATATTCACATGTTCAAGTTTCTGCTTACAAGAAATAGCAAAACTAATAATGTGTATTCAATAATTACCCTTTAATGCCTGTTTTTCAAAAATTTTTGTTTCTGATTTATGAGCCAAAAAGATATTGGCAGCTAAGAATGTCTTTGATACATTCTTTGCTGTCATTCTCCTCTTAATCTGTGTGCTATTGTTGCTGTAGTTTTCTTTTTTAAAGCTTTCCAAATCAAATGACCCATTTGCTCAAAATTATGACTGCTTTCTCTCACAGCCTGATTTACACCTCTATGATTTTATCCCCAAATGTCTACATTACTAGCTACCATCATGGTACTATTGTTACATAGACTTGTGAAGATATGAAGTCATCTCTTTCTGACAATAACTTTTTTTACTATGAATCTATCTAATTGAGTGCTGTAACTGATAAAAGGTGTCAAAAATTGATTGGGTGTACAATTAATATATCTCCATTATTCACACACAGCCTTAAAATGACTATTGCACTATTGTGTGTGTGTGTGTGTATATATATAAAATTGCTGTTGTACTATTATATATATACAACCTTAAAATAAGTGTTGTACATATATATATATATATATATATATATATATATATATATATATTGCATAATGTTATCTGTATATTATTAGCAGTTAAGCCAAATGTCTTGGGACAATTACAGTATTTTACTCACTGGAAGGAAGATTAGAGTTTTACTAATATATACATTTTTATCATGTAGCAAAATGATTCCTCTTTCCTAAGATTTTAAAGATTGTTTTCAACTAAGAATCCCTGTTAAATATTAGCAATGATTTCCAATGAGCTACGTCAACATTCCATTTTTTCTATCATTGAGATTTATAATTTCAATAACTAAATATTCTAACTACTGATATTTTTCAAATCTTTTCTATGTCTACATCTTTAAAAATATTTTATTTTGTCCTACACACTAATTAATGTCTTGTAGACATGGAATAATTAACCAAAAGAAATTCTATCCATGCCACTTCTGTTCAACGACAATTCATTTCAGTAAACAAGCCTTATAAATGTACATATTCATTGTCTGTATTGTATTTTAATAAGTACCCAATCAGTGAAACCATTCCAGTGGTATTATTCTAAAGACGATGTCACCAAACACAAGCATTTGTACCGAGAGCAAAATATGAACTATTTCTGGCACCTTCTATATGCTGGTTCAAATTTTTTCTTCTATGTCCTATAACTGATAAAAGTTTGGAGCAAATGTTTTCACAATACTTATCAAGATGTAAATAATGTTGACCTATGGTTACTATGCCTCATCAGCACTGTATTTCCTTTTCCTTTTCTTTTGTTTTCTTTCCTTTCCTTTCTTTCTTTTATTATTTATTTATTTATTTATTTATTTTTTGAGACAAAGTTTCGCTATGTAACCCAGGCTGCTTCTGAACTCACTGTGTATCCAGGCTAGCCTTTTACTAATGGCAGTCCTCCTGCCTCAGACTCCCCAGTTCTAGAATCGCAGGTGTGCACCACCACATCAGGCCTATGTGGTGCTGGTGAATCAAGCTCACGGCCTTGCAAATGCAAGGAAAGCATTTCAACCCCTGTGCCATTCCTCTATCCCCAGTGTTCTTCTTTTAAAGGAAGAAATATACTCAGCTTTTACATTTGCATATTTTTATTTTACCATTTTTAAAGTATTTTAAATTTAATTCACATGGGCCTTAATCTGTAATGGGAGATAGTATTTAACACTCTCTTCCTTTGGGGTCACAGATAAATTTCAGTAACAGCACCTGTACATTTTTATCAAACCAAAATTTAATATTTGCTATTTTAAAATAGAATTACAATCTTATTAATGTAATGAAAAGTTTGTAAAAAGCTATTGCTATTTATGAAAATATGTAGTGTGAAAACATGACAATCATGCACAGGTAACACTGGAGCTAGAAACTATGATAATACGTTATTCAGAATACTTTTAGTATTCCTAAAACTGTATGATCCATGGGAATTCCATGTATAAATATGGACAGTCTTATAACACATTAATAGTATGTTCTGCTAAATCAAGCATAGCAGTGTTTATGTATCAGAAGTGTCTTTACTGATGGCAATTATCAAAGGTAAATATTTCTGAAGCTCTGTAAAAGAAAGCAAGTTTTAAAATAGCTGAAAAAGTCTCAATGACACTAAAATTTTAAATTTTAAACAGAATAATTTGTGATGGAATTTTCTGTGCATGATAAGAATTAAGTAGTAAAAATGTAAGGGTACCTTACCCTATATAAGATTTGCCAGATCTAAACACTTATTTATTCATTTGTGCAACACAGTTAGATGCACTAATGAAATTTAAACAGTTACACAGAAAACCTGCCATCGGAGAATTTAGTGGGCTGAGCAAAACAAAATAAAAATACAAAAGCATAGAGAAAGCTATTTTTATTGTGTCAGAAAAAATACATTGTGGAATATAGTATGAAATTAGTGTTTTAGATACAGGAAGGAAAAAAAAACTTGCCTAAAGAGATGGGAATTGCATTGAAACCTTAAGAATACAAGGGAATTATGACTTGATTTTTTTTACAATCATAATGGGGGACTTTAATATCTCAATCTTTACGGGAAACACTTTTCATGAAACAAAAACACAATAATGCAAATAATAGTGGGGCTAAAAATGTTTCAGATACTTGAGAAGAAAGGAAGGGTGTGTCACTATAGAAAATCGAGAAAGTGAATCTAAGGGAACAGCTCATAATGAACATATTCTGGAATTCTATGTATAAAGACTCACGTAATATTCAAGCACATTTCTAAACATGAGGGAAAATACTGAAGGAATCCAAACTACTTCATCTTGGTGGTAAAGAATGTGACTGAAATGGAGATAGCCATGGGTATGAAAAGATTTAAACAAAGCATACTTTCAAGATAAAGTCGAATAAATTTTCTGATAAAGCGGGTGTTCAATTTTAAGAGTGAGGACCATGCCAGCAGTGACTCAGGAATTGTTGACAGGTAGGTGAGAGAAGTTCTAGTTCACTGAGAGGCAAACACCAAGGTTTTCTTTGGGGAAAGCCTGTTGTGTACTGAAGTAAGGAGATTGTGTAGGCAAGTAATTAAGTGAGTCTGGAATGCAAAGAGAAAACCTTTTGGTGCGAGTGTGTGTGTGTGTGTGTGTGTGTGTGTGTGTGTGTGTGTGTATGATTTATACAATGCTTTCCTCATGGTATATAAAATACTTTTTGTTACCCAGAATGATGTAGCTTTCAAAAATATCATCCATATAACGTTTTATGTATTGTCAATTACCTAATACTTGGCTGTCAAATATTTTAATTTTATTTAATTTTATTTTAAAGATATAATCAGATTTCTTTTGTTGGTGATGTTCATTTATCTTTTCTTTTTGAGTACACACACTTTCCCTTTAAAATGTTTATTTTGAAGATGCTTCAAATTTTAGTTTTTTGTATCCTTCCAAGTTTTTTTTTTCCTGAAATGAAGTTTGAGTTCTTAATATCAACTTGTAATATGTTCTTTCCTCTTTTGGGTCCTTAAAATTAGTATTTTATTTCCACGGTGTAACATTTTTTATTTTCATTTTTTTGCAATACAGAACAACAATGATAACACTTGATGTCTAAATTGAAGGACTGCATTTGAACATCCTCTTAATTTTGGGATTATTTTTCAATAGTTAAAATTTCTTAATTTTCTAAAGTATGGGACATTTTATTAGTTATATGATTAGACTGATGAATTTCTAAATTGTCATGATGAAAATATAACTCAATGGAGAGGAAAATTTTTCAGAAGATTTTTGTGTCTATTTAAGACATATGGGTGGCTTGTAAAGCAGTTGTTTAAATAAGGGAACATTAAAAGAATCCTGTCATGTCAAAGCACTGACTTTTAAAAAGAATTAGCTTTGTGCTCAATAATTACATTGCTGTGTCACACAATTTTCTTGTATTTGAGAACTGATAAGTGTAATAATCATAACTTTGTTCCTTAGCATCGATCTTCAAATTGTTTATGTGCCATTATTAATTATGTAAATGACACAAGTCTATAATTTTTCTGCTGACATATTCCACAATATAGTAAAATTATTATTCTTTCCATAACTTATTGCTTCATGAAACTGTTATTTTCTTATCAAGTAAAAAAAAATAGTTTTATCTCTAAAATTTGAACACGTTATCTGAATATAAGAGAATTGATAAGGTCAAAAGTTTCAACATTCTTTCCAGGTTGATTTTGATTTCATCAAAAATTTAAATAAAATAATTTACAACCAGTATATTTCATTTTTGTACTTAAATACTAGATAACACTGATATAAAGGTACCATAATTTACTCTTTGTGTATTTGAAATTCAGTTAATATTGCAACATTTTAAATATGATTTTCTTGTTTTTGTAAATACATGCAATCAAAACAAAATATAAATGATAAAAATGTCTTTAATCTAAATGGGAAGAAATGTCTAGAGTTATATGTCCATGGAGTTTTAAAACTATTTTATTTTATTTATTTATTTATTTTGAAACAGGACTTTGCTTCGTATCCCAGGCTGGTCATGAACTCTCTATAGATCCCAGGTTGGCCTTGGACTCAAGGCCATCCTCCTGCTTCAGCCTCTGGAGTGCTGGGATTACAGACGTGTGCCATGGTGCCCAATTTGTGTGGTGCTGGGGAATCAAACTTGGGTACATAATGCTGGACATAACACTTATCGGGCAAGCACTTTAACCTCTGAGCCGTTCCTTCAGCCCCTAAACTGTCTATTTTAAATAACACCTTTTTCTGGTGATAATCCGAAACTAACTCTTTAGTATTCTTGTTGATATTTCTTACGTATGTTTTTATTTTATACTCAAGGGCCCACTACAGCTACCTTGCTGAGTAGGAAATATAAAATATTACATATTTTGAAATAATGAAAATAATCCTAACTATATGCTCTAACACAAATTACTTAGTCCCCACAGGAAGTACTCAGATCACCGTCTGTATACTACACCTACGTTTCTTTCTTCTTTAATCTTTTTCTACCGATTGAACTGTCTGACCATTTGGTAAACTCATGGCCTGGACCAGGAAAACACTAGCTGGTGCACAAAATTTTTGACAGAGGCAAGAGTGATAAAAAATTTAGGGAACTGTATTCACACGAAAAGCACGTGCCCATGAACAGACGAGGTACGATGAGCTGGCTAGCAATGATGTGTGATCCAACCAGATGGCAATGCGGCTACCAGAAGCCACTGAGACAGAGGCTGTCTCGTAAAAAATCAGTGTCCTCCTCGACTTTGTTCCCCAGATCTGGCATCCTGAGATGTTTGGCTGTCTCCCGAAGTCCAATGACCACAAAAGGTAACAATTTAAATCATTTCAGGACATCAAAGCAGTCGTGGCAACACAACTAAAGGCAGTGCTCAAAGAACTTTAAATACATATATTCAAATCCAGGGGAGATATTTTAAGAGGAATTAATAGGCCTGTGTATGTTACTGTAGTGTTTTTAATTAAATTATCCACCATATTTGTCAACCTGGCCACATATTTAGGAAATCAGATTAATTAGTATCTGTCTCACTATTGTAGGTTGTAAGTTAGACAAAAATTAAAAATATCCACTTACATATTTAAGGAAAAAAAGTAAAGATGTGTTCAAAGACATGTTAAAAATCCACAAATTAATTTTGTGCCTTTTTAATTAGAAATATGTCCTTAGTATGTGTCTCCATTCTTCATTTTTTAATGTGGAGATAGCAATTTGTAAGTTTGTGAACAGCTCAGCAGGCCAGACGTCAGAGGGACAACTCAGGACTGTGGACTTGCAATTCAATATGTTTTCAGTTAGAATTTGGGTCACAGTATAATGTAATGTAATAAATGTTAATATTTTGTGGTCATTCCATCAAAATTAATTAAACAGCAGCATTTAGAGAAAGATTGACAAACATTGGTCCTGTGGCAAATTTATTTTGTCGTTAGTATTGTGAATAATTTTTTATTGCAACAAAATATTGCCGATTTGTTTGCTATTGTCCAAGCCTTTTGAGGCATAACATAACTTTATAACAGCAATGGAGACTAAATAATCCAAATTTGAATATACACAGTCTGACCTGTATATTTTTAAAAGTGTGTTTGTCTTTATTTAAGAGTGAAAAATGCAGTTGAGTATTTAATTTCCAATACATTACAGACCATTAATTTTCCAAGTACATTATAGTAAAAATGTTTTCACAGAAAACAACCATGCATTTAAATGTCACAACAATGTCACAGGGTTATTATGTTTATAATGTTCCATCTCTATTTTTATATGCTAGGAAAGGAGCCAACAAACCTTGGATCACACGATTTCGTAGGATATGGCTAAGCCTGCGCTGTGGTAGAATTCAAAAGACAGTAAGTCTTCAGAAAAACTGCCAAAATGGGGATTCCCACTCTGTAGCCTACTGTTATTTATTTTGTCAAAATACTTGTATCTTATAAATTAAATCTGAAATAAAATCTCTATATTAATTAAAACAATGCTTATCTAACTTCATACAATTCTTGCAGATATCAACTTTGTTAAAATATGATACTCTTAGACTATGGCATGTTTTACATATGCATTAACTGACCTTATTAGTTGATCATATATGACACCTTTGTAGGCTCAAAATATTTCACAGACTTGAACTTCTTATAACATCGCTGTAAATATCCATTATTCTTCATTGTGAAAGTTAGAACGTAGAGTGTTTCTGTCAGTAAAATTAGCTATGTACATATCTAAATTTGCATAAAGAGATCTATACACCAAATAGTTACTATGACTCTTTGCTTGTCATAAAAACATGTTTAGAAGAAAGACAGGGAAAAAAATGTTTAGCACAGTGCCAGCTGAGTAAAAATCACAAATTGAAGTTGGCTAAATATAAAAAGTAGAAGGAAAAAAAAAAGGTAGGACATTTCCAAACAAGGTTGTAGTGTGCTCTCCAGAAAAATCTGCTGCCTAGGCAAGACGCGCCTGTCCGGCTCAATGCGCAGTCCTATCGTAGCCATTTTATTTTGGGCTCTCATTTCCAATATGCTACAAAATATCATACCCTTTGTTTATAATTGAGCTCTAGTTTACAGAACCCAGAGGCAACGTCTCAGGTTGCTTGCCCACGACCTCACTTGGCTTCCTTTCATGAGCGTTTGTGTCTGCTTTCTGCATCTAAAATCTCTGCAGAATCTGAAAGACCTTCACAAAGGACAATGTTTTAAAGCTAAACTAATAAATAGAAAAATGTATAGGAGAGTCATGGAAGGATCATAGCAGTTCTCTTATTTTCTTCAAAAGTCAGAGGATACTAGAGCATAATTTTGTTTATAAATTTCATACCGGATTCAGGGGAGTTCATATGGAAGAAAAACACAAATTCATGGAATGCTAAAATGGGTTGTAAGATTGGAGAAAAGGAGCAGAAATATACTAACTTCCCTTTCACTGATATAAATAGAATTTTTACTATTATTATAAATTCTTTAAATTATCTATGCTACCACACAACAAAGCTTAGCATATAATAGTCGTTTAACAAATGTTAAGAAATACGGTCATAGAAAATGATTAATAAACAAATGGCAACTAGGTGACAAGCGGTTCTTATAATTCCAATAACAAAATCATATATATTTCAAGAAAACATGTAGCCATACCTACCAGCTGTATTAACATGACACCGGGAAGATCTGGACGTGTATGAAGCCCTGCTCACAGAGTGTTCTGCAAATGCTGACCAGAGCAGTGGAAGGGATAGTGATTTCCTATGCCAAACAAATGGTATTACGTATGGCAACGTTTGAAGAAATAAAGGATAAATGCTGTTTAAAGTAGATATGTAATATACTGAAGTATAGTTTTAAGATATAGCTGCAGTTTGTTTTAAAACATTAAAGCAAATAGTGTTTAAGAGCAAAGGGAATCAAATAGCAAGTTTTACTAATAACCAAAGCATGAGAAATCAAGACTCAATCTAGACAGCTTTATAACAAATGCGAAGACAGGTGAGTGAATATACACAATTTTCTTAAAGGAATATGCTACACCAATGGCCTCTCACTCATTTCTGTGTTATTTCACGATGTATATTTTTCTAGACAATTTTTCCTGTATGTTTTTGCTTCCTCTGGTTATACATTTGCACACTTTTCTCTCACATCTCACTATAACTTATCGACTTAAGTCTCATTTTAAATATTTTATGTCAAACAATTATCAGTTCTAATAATGTCTGGTTTACATTGATCGTAAAACCTAGAATTTTTTTTCTCTTGGTGCAGTAGAAGTTTATTGTATGGTACAGCTCAGCATTTTCTTTTTTTCTCATAAGATCTAGTGAGCTCCGTAGGCAAAAATATATGTCACGTTGTTATTAGAAATTGTTATCTTATTTTTATCTCTTAAATTGTCATTACCCAAATAATAATAATTTACCGGATCCACAATAACATGAGAATGGTGGGAGAACAGGTCACAATTCACTAAAATGTGCAGGCAGAAAATATCTGGTGAGGCACTGATAATTTCACAGTTATTAAAATTTTGCAAGAATAACACTCCATCCTCAGACACCAAAATTAAATAATACAAAAATTTAGGAGGATTTGATACTCAAGGTTATATGATAAATTGATGAAAATAATAAATAATAAAAATGCAAGGAACCTAAATAGCAAATATTTATATAATGATTACATGTACACATTATCTAAAAAATACTTTCAACACTTGAAAAATAAGTATCATATTCATTTTATGGATGAAGGAATACACATTTAATTTCTCATGGTATCAATATTGAATTTAAATCTTGTTCTTTTGATGTTATATAGAGATTTCTTCCATCTGTACAACAGCTGAAGTTATTACTTAAGGTATTACATTTTATAAACCCATTTTAGGACGATTACACTAAAAAGTTTCCACTAACAATAAACTTGGCTTTTCTAAGTGTTTGTTTTTATTTCTTTGGCAATTAAGCTAATTTTGCCCTGGATGAGACCCGATCCCCACAGGATATTTGTCAGTAATTAGAATTTAGACACCCAATAGGAGCTCATTTCCATATCCGCCTTATAGGCTCTTATTTCCAATCCAAAATTGACTTACACGTTGCATGTGGAAAGGAAAGAGCAGAGTAATTAGAGAATTATTGATGGTTAAGTTGTTGTGCTCTTGAATTTGTAGAGAAAGGATGTCCTGGTGGGCAGGATCTTGAACTTCAGACAGAGTGCATCTTTAATGTGAAGTGTGTCGGAAGGGTTCTTATGTAAGAGTCACACGGAAATGGCCTCGCGTCCACTCTGCGTATTCCCCACAGTTACCTGCCAGTCTGAGTGTTTCCATACCATTATATAAACCTGTCAAGCATTCAAAACCAATTACACACAGAATGTCAAGTGTTGTCATGCCAGCTGTCCTCTCACTCCTCGGGGACTCCCACTGCCCATTTCCAGTTAAAAATATATTCTCCTACTTTGAGGCTTTTGCTGAGATAAGCTTTACTTTTTTACGTCCACCCTTCTACAGAATAAATGTGATTATATTTAAAGATGGAAATTATCATAGGCCACAAACCGATTTCTTACTGAATGTACTCTGCAAACTTCTATTATGCAGACATTTCTCCACAGGATTTTCAATCTATTATTGAATAACTTTACTATCTCATTAAAGAATGTAACCAATATGTCTTTTTCAATTTAATATATAAAAACATGGAAGCTGGTAGTGGGAATGAGTAAATAATTGAGAACATTTGAGAATAGTTTCCAAAAAGGAATTGGAGGATGCATATCTTTTTAAAAATTGCAAATCTCTTTGGATGACAAAATTTAATGAGCTGAGCAGAATTTCAGATCACGCTGATCAGTAATAATTAATCACATTCTTAGTTTATATTAAGGAGAGTATCAAGGTCTATAAAGAATTTGGACACATTTGAACCCAATGAAAAAAAAAATACTACAATAATAAATGCCAATGACCAAACTCTGAAATATTAGTGAAATACATATTTGCAGTATTATAAAAATGAGATATCTGATATAATACAGTCTATCTTTAAAGGATCTGTGCTACACTTAAGTAGTTAAATGTAGTAGGTTAATTATAAGGTTATTGATGACAGATTTTATAAATACTATGTACATCAAGTGGTCAAATGGTATTGACGGATATAAAAATATTTTCTAAATGATCTCTACAACCTAACCTAAATATCTGTCCTTGAACCTTAATATTTTGCCTTTTTACTTTTCATCTTAATATCGATCACATGGCCATAGAATTCACAAAATCACTTCTGTGATTAAGATAAATTAAATTCTATTTTAAGTCACATTTTGGAAAAGTTATTTTTAGAAATTGATAAAATGCTTAATAATGCCAAAGTAAAAAACAGACATTCTAGGCAATATAAACTGACATAATAGCAGCAATATTAATTTATTATAAAATATTCATATTTATCAGGTATTGTAATCTTTAACAATAGTAGTGATACAAATTAATTGCATCTGTTTATAAAAATATTAAGTGTACCTATTGTTTACCTGAGTTAATATGTGCACTAAGTTATGAATATAAGGAAATTGTTGTGCAGGAAATTGATGATTCCTTTGGGCACCTGTGTTCATATTTATTATGACAGTAGATTACATATTTTAAATGCCAATAAGTTGAGCCAAAATTAATATAAAAACAAGAAGGAATGAGTTTGTTTAGAGGAAAATACAGAATGTAATTCATTTATAACTTAATGGCAAATAAAAATCAAAAGGGAATTTTAATTTACATGTCAATAAATGAAATGCTAATATATTGGAGTTTCCTCTGTTCTTTTCAAGAAACAGTGGAATGTTTAGATTCCTTCTACAGGGAATGAAATTCATTTGCAATGTCGTGTAAGGTATCTTGAGTGTAATGACAAAAATACAAACTAAAGCAAAAATGTCGTGTTTCAGAATATTTCTAAGACGGTTAAGACAACACTGGGCTATTGATATTTGTGCTTGTGGTAAGAAACATATTTTTCTGAATAAATGAAAATGTTAAGAGCAGCATGCATTCATAATCACTTATTTATTCACCAAGTTCAGGACTTTTAAGTGAGGTACCTGAGACAAACAAGAAAATCAAGTGGTTGACATCACAGAATCAGCTTAGTAGGTAGAACAGAAACGAGTTAGGCAAAGCTCTAAAAGTTGAAAGTCAAAGAATACCTAAGTTTAGTTACTTTTCATACATTTCTTTAGATAATGGGTTTTGTTTGTCTGCTTTTAAATCAGAAACAGTTCTATGGCATAGTCCAATCCAGAGGCAGGAATGGTGAATTGATTGTCATTTCCCACTTCTGGCATGTGAGGTCACTGTGGTCACTGCAAGCTCAAACTCATGAGCCAATAGAGAGAAAGAAAAAGGGACATGGAGCCTTTCTTCAAAACCTTGTCATAAAGAGGAAACTTGTCCCTTCCATTCGCCTTGCATTATGGAGATATTGGTACAAAAGTACTTAACTACAGGAGCGACTAGAGCCAGTGATATTACTGTTTGTTTTGAAGAGAGGGAATTTACTTTTTGGCATTTCCATCAGTTTTAGAATGTTTTGACATACACAATATGGTGAAACACTATAGAAGATGCTACTTGGTTACTCTGTCCACTTTGACAAAGGTATCTCAATTCAAAACTTATTCTCTTTGTGCAAACCTCGAATTTGGATGCTTTAAGTGCAAGCTCTCTAATTTGTGAAAGAAAGGTATGTGTAGCTACAGTGATGACGATAGCTTCTAATAAAAATATTCAATATTTGGTACCTAAAAGTTCTATTGCTGCATATGTGTCTTATTTCAAATAAGCTTATCACAGAAGACTGAAATGAATACACTTTGTCTGCTGTTACCATAGTGGTTTCTCCATGGGACAACATGAATGCAAAATTTTTGGTTCCTCTCCCCCATCAGACAATACAAAATGGTTCCTTAAAATATGGCTTTGATACTGGCTGAAATTATCACATTCCTTCTATTGTCTCTTAATTACATCATCTCAATTTGGGATTTTTAAATTTTATTTTACGTTTTTGAGATACAGTCTCTCTCTGTAGCCCAGGCTGGTCATGAACTCACTGTTGAGCACAGGCTGGCCTTGAACTCACAGCACTTCTCCTGTCTCAGCCTCAGGAACACCAAGATAGCAGGCATGAACCACCACGCCCAGCTCATGTGGTGCCTGGGAATTGAACTCAGGTACTTAACGTTTGCCTAAGCCCTCAAACACTGTAACCTCTGAGCCATTCCTTCACCCCTTCAATTTGGGATATTTACTTTTGTTTTTTGATATCCTCAATCTTGTGCTCATTTTTAGTTTTATACTTTTTTCATATATTTGTCACTATTGTGGTCTACTTTTAATCACATTTGTACTAATCGAATCCCCTATCCATCATATATGTTGTTAAATTTCCAGATTTTATGTTTTTTTAATTTTATTTTTCATTATTTATTTATTTATTTTTAATTTTTTTATTTTTTTTTTTTTGAGACAGGGTCTCACTGTGTTGTCCTGGCTGGTCCCGAACTCACTGTGTAGCCTACTCTGGCCAGGAACAATGTGGAATCCACCTGCTTCAGCCTCCTGATTGCTGGGATTACAAGTGTGCATCACCGTGCTCAGCTTAGGTGCTGCTGAGGAATCTAAGCCATTTTGTGCTTGTTAGGTCCTAATCTCTGAGCTATTTCTTCAGCCCTTCTAATTATCTTCTGATTACATAAATTTTCTCATAAACATATTTGATCACTTTTATACATAAAATTTACCACTTATTTTATTTATATCTTAAGCCTATCATGATCAAACACCAAAATATTTTTATTATAGCTAAATTTTCCATAGTTTTATTAAAAATATTTTAGAATTTAATCTATCAGTAACTAATATCATGATATGGTGTAAGATATTATTCTACTCACTATCTTTTTCTACTTAGAAGGCAATTAATTTTTCTATCATTATATTCAGGTTGCCCGGGAGATCTCCAAAGATACTTTCTTTGAGTTTAAATTATTAAATACTGTTTCTAGTATCTAAATTTTCTTATATTGTTCAACTAAATGAGCATACACTGTGAAAGGTAAATTTTGATGTCTAAAGTATCTAACATGGGTCAGTTTTTATCTACATAATAGTCTTACATTTTTCCTAATAGCAATTTTAGAATAATAAATAACAGACATATCAAACATGCCACTGAGATTAAATCTTCAGCCTAAGTTCATTCTTCAGGAATATTTGGGTTCTTGATTTCAAATTACTTTCTCTAAAAAGTAATGATAACACTGTCTCCTTGAAGCACTTGGAGAAAATAATTGAAATCACAATAACTTTTTAAATGAATTTGGGCATAATTTAAATATAACACATTTGAGTTTATCTATTTTAAATATATTTTATTATAATATTTTTTCTAAGAAGTATTCAGCTCTGGTTTATTTATATTTCATTTATAAATCTACTACAATTGTTACATTTTTATTTCTTAATATCTGACATTTACATGACACTGAAATTACAGTTTTGAATGTAATTCTGAACTTTTACTGATATTTTGATTTTTTTTTGTACTTTGAACTCAGAGTACACACTACTGCTAGATTCTGTCCTTAATTCTAATAAATCTGCTGAAATAAAAGGTTCTGCAGTATTAATTATTTAAAATACTGACAATTTTGTTTATTTTCATCTTAACAGATTTATAAGTATTTTGATTCTATTATTTTCCAAGGGCTAACAATTCTACTATAATGTCAAAAAAGTCATTGGAGTGTATTTTTTCTGTTATAATTTTTAAATAAGATTTCTGCCTTTTTAACATTAAGAATTGTAATTTCTGTATTCTTGTCAAAGAGTATTATGGTATCTCATGGTCAGTGCTTTCCTCAAGAAAGTGGCTATTTGGCACTCAGTAAGCATCCATTGAATAGATGAATTAACAGAACAAAAAGACATCAGAAGTGAAACTAATGCAGAGGTCATGCTGCCAACACTCTTATCCTTGCTTGCTTATGTGAGATGCCTACCCTCCCATAGGCAGAGATAACATGAAAAAGAATTTTAAATACATTGAATTTACTTCCAGAAACTATTTCATATGAAAAAGAGTTTTGGCCATGTCTTCATTACTTTATTGTTGCGTATTTGATCATGTATAGATCGAAGCACCTGTTACATCTAATCTATAGCAGAGCCAGCAATGCCTGTGAAGATCATTCAAAGCATAGCTTAAGGTGACTACCACGACTACAGGTTTCATTTTCTCTGAAAGCTCTTCTGAGAACTGCCAAAAATGTAACTAAATATTAACGACTTGACAGGCTGCATCTGAAAAGAATATTTTCTTTCTAAATGATTCTCCTAGTGATCCCATAATATTTAATCTGTTAAAAAGCAACGGTGACTCAGAGTAGATAATGTTGAAATGCCTGTTTTCCTGAAGACGGGCACTGGTATCTAGTAAGCCAGGAAATGTAGACCATTAAATTTCTGCTACCATCTGTTGTGGTACGTTTGTAACAGACTTGTGACTGATCCCTTACCCCAGATACCATTTTCTGGCTCTGTCTTGTTCACTAGCATGCAATATTACCACTCTGGTTGTGTTTGTTACTTGGCACAAATTTTAGTTGTGTCACTACAACTAGTGGTAAACCAAGTTAAATATTCTAGCCAAAATTAAGAGGAATATGATCCTTTAGGTTAAAATAATAATTAAATAGAAATGAATGTCATAAGTGAAATAAACTCCTCCATCCCCACTGGAAGTAGTTATTAGATTTTAAATAAATCGAACATAAAAAATCTAAACATGAATGTATATTGTTATTCTATGACTATTTTGGGTTCAAAAGACTTAATTCAATAAATGTCAAAGTAATAAAACATGCTGTCATTCAGAAAATGAATCTTTGAGGGATAAATTTTCTGAGGTTTCAAAGACAGATGAACACTGACCTATAAACTCAGGAAAACTTCATGAGGCTAGCTGAAAACCATTTCAGATTTAAGAGCCTGTCAATAATATTAAAATTTTTGCTAGGAAAGTAGAACTTTCTGCACTATTATTTCTGTTACATTTCATGCATTTTGGATCATAAGTCAAATAAGGCAAATTGTGATGAAATAAAACTTTTTATAAATTTTCTACCAGCAAAAATAAGGATGTTCGTGTTGCTCTAAACAATTAAGTAGTAGCTAGTTGATATTTTGAGTAAAAAGCCAAGTAGAAAATTTAAGCACTGATGAACAGTATTGCATATTAAGTATGATAATCCAGATGTTAAAATAATTATAATATCATATAGATATTAAATTCTTTGCCCCAAATGAACTTTTGTTTTACCGAAGGTGAAGAAGATGACGTATTATTTAACTGTTTTCTTTCTGAAAGCAGTAAATTATTTTTCCAGTAGAACTAAAGGAATAAAAACAGCAATTATTCTTTTCTCTTTTTTATGGAGTCCTGCTTTAGTTTTTCACAATGTGACAGTAAACGTTAGTTTCAGAAAATGTCAGTGACTAAATGCTAAGTGCTGTATTTAGGTAGTCTTGAGAGGTAGAATTCTAACAATTTTGATGTGAGACTGACTACCTTTTTCGGCAAATTTATATGATGTTTTAATTAGAAATTGAAAACATATGTTGCAAAGATTCTTAAGGTCTTGGGTCATTATAAACCATTTTAAGAATATAATTAAAGCTAAAATTCAGAAAACTAGATACTATAGTTTGCATCTATAGCATCCCTCAAAAGCATCATTTATTTGGAAGTACTAGGATATCCATGGAACTCTGTGCTGCTGGAATGTGGGCCAGCTGGAAGCGATGGACGCCTAGGGCTTGGCCTAGAGGGTTTTTGCTGGCTGGTTGAGATTAGGAAACGCTCAGGACAGAACTTTCAGGTTTGGTTGTTGAATTATGGGCAGGAATTGAGGAGGGGCAACCACTCTGAGCTGTAGCTTTAACTAAGTAAAGACAGTAGGAAGAAACCTTTTTACAGCGTCTTCCTGGGAAGGCTGTGGTCTTGCCTGAGAATCCATCACTCAGTGCTCATCTCACCCCCTTTGCTCTTTGTCTACAATGCCATGAACAGCTCCCCAGCCTCTGTCATGAGCTATCGCTATTGTCGTCTGCTGGTGAGTGGACTGTTTGAGACATTCTGAAACGATGAGCTAAATACATTTCCTTCCTGACCTCATAGATGTGGGGTATTTGTCTCAGTAATGAGAAAGTAACCAAGACACTAGACATTCAGGAGTTTTAAATAATATTTTAGTTTTTGCATTGTCAAAGTTCAAAAACTCAATATTTAATGAAAATATAACTCAGGTCACACGGAAAGCTGCAAGTTTGCTCTTCTGCTGTAACACATTGAATTTTCAATGTAGTCTTCTTCTGCCAGTAATAGATTTAAATATGACAGGAGGCAAGGAAGTTTCTTTTGCTTCTTATTATTCATATTATTCATCAGCATTCATTTGAGATTTCTTTTAAGCAGAAAGAAAAAATTTTCTACTAGGTACTGTTTTAAAGCCAAATCATTTACACTTAAAATATTTTTGGACCTCTGTTTAAAATGTCAGACGGTTGGTATGAAGAATAAAATTTGATGAGCAGTAATACTTGATATAAAAATCTTAAGTAAAATCTCATTGACTTCTGTTTGAAGAAAATAAGAAATATATGATTCCACCATTTCAACTCTTTGCACATTTTTAGCTCCATGTAATCACCACTTATTAGTAATATCACTTTTAAGGTGCTTTCTTATACCTTTAGAATCTATCTTCAGATTGTAAAATTTGTTCTAATATTTCCCTTGACTTTAACAATTATTAGAATATTTATTAAAATTAACTCATGTGGAAATAATTTACTATGAAAACACTTATTTTATTTATTTATGTATTTATTTTTGAGACAGAGTATTTCTTTGTAGTCTAGGCTATTCCTGAACTCACTCTGTAGTACCGGTTGGCCTTGAAATCAAAGCAATTCTCCAGCATCAACCTCTTGAGTGCTGAGATTGTAAGTGTGTGCCACCATGCCAGCTTGAATAGAGTTATTTTACAAAAATAGATTTTGTGTAACAGTATCATATAGTTGTATATTTGACAAAATATGCAATATCTAAACATTATTACTTTTTCAAACTGAGGAGTAATGCAGAAATGCACCATACTATCGGGCCCTAGCCCTTAGTTTTGTTTTGTTTTGTTTTTGAGGTAAGGACTCGTTTAACCACTAAATAGTCCAGATTTGAATTAAACTTAGAATCTTTATGCCTTAGCCTCCCAGAGGCATTTTGGGCTTGTGTCACCGTGCCCATATCTAGTCAAATATTTCATTTCTATATATTGTGGACACCAAGCATACACTAGATAGCCTCAAATATTTAATCAGGCTAAATTAATATTATTTTGTATTCGTTTACATTAAGTTTTGAGAAATAATCCCAACTGCTCATTATAATACTAATAATTATTATATTGTTTGAAATGCATAAAATTCAAATGAATTCCAAAGAAACCTCATTCACTCTTTTAAACATGGACCGTGCATTGTTCTTTTTATGATTTTTACATGAAATTTGGGGAGGGAGATGTAAACATATACCTACTCAGCCATACAGGGCACAGCCTACAGGACGAAGAGACAATCGCACCACATTCCAACCTGACAAGCCAATGAATATATTAAAGTTGCTTACAGAAGGTGGCCGACCCTAAGGCAGTCATATCATAAAAAAGCTCACCCCAGCATAAACAACTACACACAGAATGGTGCAGTGGGTTTTCTGATGACTTTCAAGGCCAAAAAATTGTTCTCTCTTTATATTTACATTGAAAGTAATCAGAGTAATTATCCAACAACCATGTTTCTCTAAATCAAGTTAATTTCTATATCATTAAGAAGACAATAGCGAGCTGGATGAACTGTAGAAAATGTCTCCAAATTGAGTTCGCAGACTTCAAGGCAGGAAACGTATTGCAGTGCTTGGTATTTGGACCCCCCACACCAGCTTGCCACAGTCACTCTCCTCCCATCACACAAATATAAAATTTAAAGTCATATGCTAATGAGTCTCAAATGCTTCATGAATGCAGTGATTTCTGCTGCTAATTCCTTCCTATGTACAAATTATTTCTCATGACTAAAAGAAAATGTTTTGTGTCTGATCCATTTCTCAAAGTGTAATTCCTTGATCAGTTTCCCTTAAATTTGGAATTTGTTTGATCTGCACTGTTATTTTCCTAATTAAATCAATCACAAATATAATTTATTTTAATGAATAAGAGATGTAACTTTTTCCGATGCTTCTTCAGTTATGTCAGTGCTAAAATGAGAGAAACTGAGTCTGTGTATTGTAGCATTATTGGATAGAAATCCTGGCAGCTGGGCAAATCTAGAGGATCTTCGCAGCACAGCATGCCATAATTTCCAGCTCAGCAATCAAAAGCTTGTTAAGATCAGCAGAAATTGCAACTGCAATAATTTATTTTATCTGACATTGATAGATTGAAATTAAAGTATAAATGAATTAGATATGTTATAGATAATTAGTTTTCAAAACTCAACTTAAGTGTCTGATATGGAGTACAAATTATATTTCAACTTTTATTTTGTGACTCTCTGTGACAAACAGATGGTCCGTGCTCAGGGAAGAACAAACTGAACACACTCCAAGATCTCTACTCTTTTTTAGATGTTTAAGCCAACTTAGAGCCAATTTATGGTGTCATTGACTTCTAATTTTTAAACAAATGGTCGAATACTATTAACTAACTGCTCTTGGTTTAAAACGATAGGGCCCACAGTGACATAAGGGTCCTTCATGAGCTTAAACAGTCACCCGAGGAACAAGATTCCAGACTCATTTGAAGCAAAACAATCACTTGATTTAAGATTTAAACTGTAATTGAAGGGTTAGCATTCTAAAACTGCTCAACATATTTAGCAAAGGATTAGGCAAATGTAAAATTCTCAATAATATAAACATTTGAATTTATATGAAATATTTTAAATAAAATATTTAATATATATTTTAATTTTTAACCCTTGCACTGAGATTTCTGAAGAGCAGTTTTGTTAGCTGTATTGATGTGTTGAACTTCTAGATGGTGTTAAATCACTCACCATCAACCGGTGATATGTACTGGTGCTTACCTAGGAATGCACTTTTTAAATTCTATCTTTTTTGATGATTACTCTTAATTTAATATTGGTCATGATTTTAAAATAGAAGAATAATTATGACCAAGAATTCTGATTCAAGTATTCTTAGTTTGAACTTTTTAAAAATTATCACCCAAGTTGATTTTACACTAATGATGATAACATACATTAAAAGAAAAATGAAATAAAGAAAGATTGAGAAGGTTTGCAAATTTCTAACAGTTCTGGCAGATAGAAGTGGGTCAGCAGAATTCTCCTAATGGGTTTCAAAATCGCCTAATCTAGTTAATTTAATCACTAACAGCTTCAATTTAGTTTCCTGGTATACTTCTTTGTAAATATACTGATGACACTACTGTTTCAATTCTGCTAAACCATCTGACATAGAGTGAGCTCTTGTAGGTCAACAATCGGAGCTCTTTTTCTTGACTAATGTTAACAGTTATCCAGTTTGCTGAAATCCTTTTTTATGCTATATTTTATGTATAGTTCAAGCTCTATGGAGGCCATTTTGGAGAATATGTATTTTGCTGTGTGGTCATCTTCACTATTTCTCGAGTAATCTCTTTGTTCTCACACCTGGAGAACCTCACCTTGCTTCCTAGGCTGAGAATCCTTTTCTGAACAACTATATTTGTAAATTTTATTACCTTTTCCTTTAGTCTGTGGGAGGGCTTTTTTCAAAATAACCTTATTAAAATGAGATAAAACTTTTTGGGCAAAAGTAAGTGGTATTAAAAGATTCTGTTTCTAAAAACTTGAAATGTATTTTGTCTAAAACAGCATGTAACAAGCTCTATTTATAAGTGGTTTAAGAATATAAAGTATATGTTCTTTTTATACTGCTTTCTAAAGACCACACAAACAGCAAAATGAGTTTTAAAAGAGCTCTTAAGATAAATTGTGATAAATTGAGATTTTTAGGGTAAAATTTTGCATTTTTTCTTTTTTCGTTAATTTCAATGCACTGACCATGAGGTTTCTCAGAAAGATTCAGTAATTGGAGAAATCGGGTACTGTATTTATTTATTTGCTTATTTATTTATTTATTTATTTATTTTTGAGGCAGGGTCTCACTCTGTGGACCAGGCTGGTCCTGAATTCACTTCAGAGCCCAGGCTGGCCTTGGACTCAAGGCAATCCTCCTGTCTCAGCCTCCTGAGTGCTGAGTGCTGGGATTACAGGCGTGTTCCACCACACCCAGCATATGTGGTGCTAGGGAATTGAACTTGGGTACTTAGTGCTTGGTTTAGCGCTTGCTCATGCACTTTAACCGCTGAGCCATTCCTCCAGTCCCTGCTTATTTATTTATTGATTGAAGATCTTGCTTTGTTCTAGGAGGGACATGAACTGATTATAATCCTCTTGACTCAGTGTTTCAAATGCTGGGAATACAGGCATTTGCCACTACACCCGGCTTTTTTATATGCCAGGGAATTGAACTCAGGGCCTTAACCTTGCTAGGCACTCTAACTACTTTGCTATGTCCCCCCAGCTCCTATTAGGTATAACTTAAGACCAAGGTTTTGGGGGTACTGAATACAGAAATGTGCAAAGTACTTAGTGAGATCTGAGGACTCTCACTCCTAAGAAGGACAAAGAAATCTTACTGTTTGGAAAGCTTAATGCAGAGCATCTTGAAATTCAACCATGGATTGAAAAGCAATTACTACGTGATGAAATGGCTATTTAGATATTATTGGATGAAGTTGCGAGTATTAGATTTACGTCCACTTCTTTCTATCAGCCTGTGCCATGCCTTAGGATGACATGTGATAGCCTTCTCAATGGTATGTTCTTGACTTTAAAAAAAAAAAAATCTATTGATTTTTTTAGGAGTTTGTAGGAACTTCAGTGCTTAAATATTATTTCAAAGTCCAGTAATTCACTAGCTTTAGAAATTTATATCATCCTATCAGTATTAAATTAATTTACTATTAAATGTGGGTTTATAACAGAAAATTCATTACTTAATCACTGACAATATATTCTAAAGTACAATAGAAAGGAATAAAGAATAAAAGAAAATTAGGCTCAACAATGAACAAATAAAAGAAGCAGAAGTAATTAAAAATTCACAGTATTCAGAGATAATTATAAATATATTTCTGAATCATGCAAATTGTTTCTCACAACACCGAAACCTTGATGGGCTAGCAGACACAGGCCCGTAATGCCAAGGCAGTGGGAAACTGAGGTGAAATGCGTGAAGTTTAAGAGCAGCCCTGGCACAATGTAGTACCTTGATGAGTCCTTGCTTCAAACTCAAAAATGAAAAGTTGGCTTCCAGTGTACCTCATGGCAAAGGCCCTGAGCTTGATGCCCAGTACTGCAGAAAAAGACAATTTTGAAAAATAAAAATAGTATTCATATAAAATTCGGAATGATATGAAAATAAGCTGTTGATAATCCTGGTGACATACTGGAGAACTAGGTTGTGTTAAGGAATAAGGCAGAAGAGTGAATAAATAAAAAAACTAGTCAGGACACTTACTATATGACCAAAAGAAAGCAAGATCCAAGCAACATTTTGCAAAGTGAAGTCCATCATTTCGCTAGGTATGTTTCCAAGGAAAGAATCAGCACAATTCAAGACTTAGAAAGTTAAAACATTTATATTATGAAATGTAACATAAAGGAGTCTGCAGTGATCACATTCCTTTAGAGTAGAATGAGAAATAGTTATTTGGATAAAGTATTAGTGACATAAGATAAATGCAAATTACTTCTTTTCACTCTCTTCCATCTTGAACCATTTTAAATGCCACAAATTAAAATATAGTGAAAAGGCATAATGACTGAAAATCACAAATGTAATCAAACCAATGAAATTAGACAAACTTATGAACAATAGAATCAGCTTGCAGCGTGATCATGTAAACTAAATTGAGCTGCCATTTTTTCAGGAAACATTATAAAACAAAATGGAATCTGGCCGGTCAAAACTTGTATATTGTGGACAGACAACTTATAAAAGTAAGTACTCCTGTTCAACATCCGTAAATGAGAGAGGGCCACAGCTGCACCGAGACAGAACCTTTTAGGCTAAACCCTGTGTTTTAATTGAATAGCGTGCTGAGCCAACAACAATCAAGTCTCACCCAGAATCAAATTCTGACTGTCGTGCACTTTAAGTAAAAGCAAACAAAGCGCAGCACCATGCTTCCGGAGAGTGGTATGGCGTTCAGGGAGTTTTGGAAAGCTTTGCAACACGGTTCTTTAGAATTGCATTTCCCCCCAGGTTTAAAAGAAATCTCTTATCACAGTGCCTTCCTTGTTCCCCCAGGTGCGTCCCTCCCTGCGCTGCCCTGAAGGGTCCTACCGCTCACAGGAGGGGCCCTTTTTGTGCAATCCAACTCATGTTTAACAAAGTTCACTGAAGCTTTAGACTATTGATTTTTTTAAGTAATGAAACTGGCTTTTAAGAGCTTTTGCAATTAACGCTTGTCCCTTCGTGGAATCCTGTTTCCTTCCTAATTGGCACAGTAACGTCTGTGCTAGATTCCGCCATTTGTTTGCATACATCTTCTACGGAACGTTGCAGACACGCGCGATGTACTGCAAGATCAGTTCGCAAATGGAGCACAACTTGGGCGCCATGACAGCCTACCCACTTTTTATACATCAGATTATATAACATGCAAAAGTGAAGGTAAAATGTATTGACTATGTGTTCAGATAACTTAAATAGCAGTTTAGAAGAAAATATATGTATTTTTTGCTTCAAACTGGTTCTTTAATAGTGTTGTAGGACCTATTATCATGTCTTTGTTCCTGTCACAGACCTATCTCTCTACCTCAGTCCACGCGCTAGTCAATCTTGGTGTTGGCACAAAGCATTTTTTAACTTTTCACCTGTCATAGTTGTGTATGTTCCAGAATAACATTACTGTTCTCTCTTTTTCACTCACTTTCATTAGTATATATGTTGAACACACAATGTTTGCATCGAGCTGGAGAATGTTGTGCACCTATACGTCATGTCAACTTCCCAGTCCTTTCCCCGCCCCCATTTTTACACTCCTGCCCCTCTTATTCCCCCTAATTCTCAATGTCTTGCTCACTTGACTTTATTGTTTATTTACATTTTGTGTTTCTCATATTATAGAAACTATGCACTATTTAACCTTCTGAGTCAGTGTATGTACCGGTCAAATCAGACTTGGGAGGTAAACTATCACCCGGGTTCTCTAATGTGAAAAACCCAGAATACAAGCATTTTATAGAACCAAATAGGTGTGATAAAGGGAGTCAGGAGAGGATGAGGAAGGAGTGGGAATGCCAAAAAGGAGGAGGGGAAGGATTGCAATGTTGACTAGATATATACCATACCCCAACTCATTGTGTGTGTGTGTGTGTGTGTGTGTGTGTGTGTAAAAATGGGAATAAAAGGGAGCTGGAGGAACGCTATAATGGTTACACCATTTGTTTTGCCAGCACAACGTGTTCAATTCCCTAGCACCACATAAAGCCGGGTGTGCTGTCGCATGCCTGTAATCCCAGCACTCAGCACTGGGGAGTGTGACACAGAGAATTATCCTGAGCCCATGGCAATTCTGGGCTAATGTTAAGTTTAGGACCAGCCTGAGCTACAGAGCAAGATCAAGACCCTGTCTAACAGAGAGAGAGAGAGAGAGAGAGAGAGAGAGAGAGAGAATCATCCTCCTTTCAGAAAGGAAAAAGGAAGTAAAGATTGCTTCTGTTATTTGTGAAAACAACAAAAAAGTGACCTTGAACTTTAAAACATTCTTTGAGGTATGTCCATTCTCACTATTGAAAATTGTTCTTTAATCATGAAACTATGTTGTCACCATGAAGACAGCACTGGCGAATGGTCCCCCATACATCATTCACATGGCTCAATCAGCTCTCTGCTGCTGAAGGATTGCCCTCCATTGATTCTGCAACATGTGCCCGCAAATCATGCGAATTTTAGTGTGTTACGTGTACACAGATAGGTAATAAGCATATAATTATAAAGCACCAAAATAAATGAATGAAATTAATTATATACATATTAAATGTTAAAAATTAGTGAAACTTGTAGTAGCAGAAAGAAAAAAAAATAGTTTGAAAGATAGAATTGAAAATAATGCCAAAAAGTGAAACATAGATAAATATCAATAAAACAAATGGTACAAAACATCTGTGTCCAAATATAATGAACATTAGGGGTCATGAAAAAAGCATAAAGGACTTTAGAGCAGAAATATAATCATAAAAATTAATTTAAATGAAAGATATATGTTACCAAATTGCGATAACCTATAGAATGATTTATGATGTTTTATACAAACTTTGTGATAGGAAGATCTAAAATCAGAGAGAAAAAATTTAAAAACTAGAAAGAATAAATGGTCACATTAAATGGGTATAAGTGAGAACATCAGTTTCTTATAAATATTGCAAACTATAAAGGAAGGAAGCAACTACCCAAAATTGCATGTGAGACAACTGTTTGAAAGCCAAAATTTTTAGTACGCAAAATGACAATCAGATATAAATCTAAGCAATGATATATTTAGAATGTTAATGGTCTTACAGCCTTTTTCGCAGTCTGAAGAAACATTTTCAAAAGTAATGAACCCAGAGAAATATAAACACAAAACTTGGAAAGGGTCATGTAAAAATTCAGACACTCACAATAAATGTAATATTGTCAAATTATCATAGAAAGCAGTTAGTCTATATTTTAATATAGGTTTGATGCCATCAAGAGCACAAATGTCCCATTTTAAAATATAGAATTTATTTTTTCTTTATGTAAATAGTAAAGATGCCAAAGAACAATCTCTTATTAGACAACAACAAAGTTTAATTAAAAGTTATCAAGCAAGTAGAGAACGTCTTTTTAAATATCTGATCAAGTTATTTATGATCAAAAGAACCTCCTTGACCAAAAAATAAAAATCCTTAATATAGGTTAATCAAATGGAATTTGTATGTCAAGCAATTAAATGTATTAAATCATGTCTTCAGTGCATTGCTAACCATAATATTCTCTATGCTGGACAAGCGAAACCCTCTCTTTTGCAGCTGAATGAAATGTCTGAATAAAAGTAATCTGACTCCAATTAACAAAAAACTTTCACGATTATCACTGCTTTCTGTGTTTGTAGGGCGTTGACTGACATCACTGGGCTTCAGTGCTTCTCCATGCAAAATAAGAAAAACAGTAGTTATCACTTCATTAGAGCATCGTTTGATAAATTAATGAATAAAACATATGAGTCTCTTAAAAGAGAGATTATCGAGAATAAGCACCTGGAAATTTTTAGCTAGTAATATTTTTGAATGAGTAAGTTTTGTACAATGGTTGAAGCTCAGGATTGTAGTGATTATGCTATGCACAGAATGCATCCTATGTTTTGGTTAATTTGTTCGAAAAAGTGTTTGTTTTAATGTGTCAAGAGTCGTTTTCATTACTGTTTGCATCTTACTGTCTTAAGTAGCTTTACCTCTATTCTAACATCCCCTTATTTCTCTCTTTACTCCATGAAGGCAGAAAGTGAGTCTTTTGCACAATTATACCTAAAATTTCCAGCACCTAATGTACCGCATATAAATGTTAAATTCATTACTTTGATTATTATTTCAAGACTGAAGATTAAACACAGGGCTTCAAGAATGCTACCGCTGAGCTACAATCACAGCTCTTTTTTTTATGATAGTGCCCCTCTAAATCGCCCAAACTGTACCCAGATTCATCTTCCATCCTGAGCAGTAGTTATTACAGATGTGTACCACAGTTTTTGCATTCAGTGAATATTTTAAGGAAGTGATCATTTATACTATTTAATGTATTAAAAGAGAGGCATTACTCTGAGATTCATAGCAAAATATATTACCTATATGGATATACTTAAAGCAACTAATAAACATTTCTATCATACTTATTGCTTAGCTTACATAACATATTGTGTTTCAGAAACTCCTTATAATAATGAAATAATTAGTAAAGTATTTTCAAGAGAACATGATGCTGTTCTTTCTGAGAGATGGTCTCACGCTGCAGTCCAGGCCGGCCCTGAACTCACTCTGTTAGCCAAGACTAGCTTTGAACTCACAATAATCCTCCTCACTCAGCATCCTGATGCTGTGATTACTGGTGTGTGTCATCATGCCCAGTTTATGTGGTCCTGGGAAATCCAACCCAGTGCCTGGAGCTTGCTAGGCAAGTGGTTAACAACTGAACTCCAGCCCCGTGATATGGTGTTTTCTTTTATTCCTACTAATCTAATGGGGAGGTGGACAAATCTGTAATTGTTATTCTCCAAATGATATCTCGGTTTACTGGACTGCATAGAAACGGAATAAACACAGTTCTATAGAATGGACTTTTGTTTCCTTATGAATAAATACAAAATTGGACATTCAAGGAACTAATTATTGTAATGCTGTGTTCTGTGTATTAAGAACAAACTAAATGCTGAATAAATCAATGGCGTGACTTCAGCAAAATACATTTTGCATAATTACAGTCAAATATATAAGTACAATATTTTTTCAGACTTGTTTAGAGTTGGAGTTAGTGCTATGTTTGGAAATTAAAAACAGCCATACTTACAAGGTAACTACACTTGCCAGTAATTAACAGAAAACAGGGAAAGCTATTTTTAAAATGTTTTTTGTCTTAATATTGTTGACAGGTCTAATATATGGCAAATATTCATTAACTTGTCATTTTATTTTAACAAATATATGTGTCACTCAGAAACAAAATTATTATGGGCAGTTATTTGCAATATCAGGAAAACAATCTAAAGTAATCAATACTCTAAATTAAATTTTAATTATAATTTCATTCATAAGCTAACAGATATTTTATGTTGTTTTAGCGTTAAGAAATGAAAACATATTCCCTAATTGCTTGAAAAATAAATGCCAGAAGAAAAAGTTATAGAGTAAAAGGAAACATCTTTAAGAAACATTCATATCCAAGATGGTTCTGTGCTGCACTCTCTGGGCTGTGGTTGTGCCAAAACACTTCAACAGCTATTTCATAGTTTTTCTAAGTTACTTAGTTACTTTTTTCAAGTTACTTCTTGACTGTGATTTAATATTCAACATCCACAATTTAAGGCAAGAAAGAGTTATTTTAGATTACAGTTTGTCAAGCCCACAGTCCCTACACATGTAGGCAGTTGGAAAATTGTGGAGCCACCTGGTGGGACAGCAGCCAGAAGCAGAGCTCTTCATGAATGGGCAGCATGGAGCCGAATCCAGCAGGAAGGGGGAGCCAGCACACAGCCCTCCAGGTCAATCCCCAAGAATCCTCCGTTACCAGCTAGGGCTCACCTTCCAACAGCACAGTATCCCTCACTACAAGAGGTTTTCGGGGATCCAAACTGCAACAGCTATGCTCAGTTTAGTTTCTTCCTTTGCCAATATGTTTGTTTTTTTTTTTTTTTTCAAAATCAAACTTAGTTTTATTTTTTAAAAAAGCAACCGACCAAAAATCTTTCACTTCCTTGCTCATGCTTTCAATTAGCTCATCACTGAGATTCACGCGGAGTTCTGTAATTTTTACTCCAGAACTGCGTGAGTGTCATAAGTTCCATTACATCCCAAGGTCTGGCTGCTTCATGTGTGTCGTTTCCTCCCATTTTTATATGCAACACACACAGGTTACCTTGAATGTATTTTGTGCACACGTCTATCAAGTCAATATTGCAGTCTCTTTCTCACCCCTCTGGGCCCTCCCCCGTCCTCTCCATCCTCCCCAACTTGGAATACCACACCCATCTGGTTCTATGGAGTACCTATATTCTGGGCTTCTCGTATCAAAGAAACCATGTGAGATTTAACCTTCTGTCTTGACTCACTTCATGAGCACGATGGTCTCAGGTTGCATCTATTTACCCACAAAAGCCTCAAACCAGTCCTTACATAAGAGCACCACTCCATTGCATACAGATACCGCCAATCTTGATGATGAGTATTTCAGCATCTTCCACATTTTAGTTACACTTAGTTGGGCTGCTATAAGTATGGGTATACATGTATTTTTATTATATGTTGCTTTTAATTCTTTGAAAAGATATCCAGAAGAGGTATTTCTGGCTTCCTATGATTTGGATCTTGAATGTCTCATAAGAAACTCCTATATTTGGAATTATGTGTTACTAGGAGGTAGGGGGTGGAGGGAGGTGCTCATTCTTGGAATTTGACTTGGAAATTTTGTGTCAACTTGTCGGAATTGGGGATGCTCAGGGCAGAGCTTCAGGTGTTGTTGTTGACTTGGGGCCAGGAAGTGATGGGTGGATACCCACCCTGGGGAAGAACGCAACTGGCAGCTTGAATTATGTAAAGGGAGGAAGAAGAAACATTGTTGCAAAGCTTCCTCCTGGAAAAGCGCTTGCTTAGTCAGTCTGCAGACTTCACTTGGCTTCTTCATGAAGCTTCTGTCTGCTATGGGGTGAGCAGGCGACCCCCCAACCGTGAGAAACTCCCCAAAACTGTGGGCTGAGTAAATCTTCCTTCCCTCGCGTGTGAATATCAGGTATGTTGTCACAGCAACAAAAAAGAAACTAAGACATGATTCAAATGGAATATTAATTTTCAGCCTTTTGAGGAATCTATATAATGCTTAACAACTGTTGCTGTTGTAATAGTTTACAGTCCCACTCTCAATGTAAAAGGGTTCCTTTTCCCCCATAACCTCTTCAGAATTGATAACTTTTCAAGTTCTTGATATATACCGTTCTCACAGGGGTGAGATTATATTTTAGTGACGTTTTGATTTGCATTTTTCTAGTGGCTAATGATGTTGAACATCTTTTCAAGTGTTTGCTGGCCATTTAAATGAACTTTCTGTCGGAGAATTGCATATTCATTTCAGTTGTCCATTTTTAAATTGAGTCTTTGATTTTGAGGGGTCTATTTTTCTTCAGTTCCTTGACTAGGCTAGTTATTTGACTCCTGCCTTGAATGCAGGTGGTAAATTTATTTTTGCATTCTGTTGGCTCTGGCTTGGCTTTGTTGACAGTTTTCTTTGTCATGCAGAAACTTTACTTTGATACAATCCTGTTTGTTGATTCTGGAGGCTGTTTTCTTTGCATCAGGTTCTTAAGTCTGGGCAGTCCCTTTTTCTATCAGTCTCTTACTTGCATCCGGTCCTATAAATCTCACTCTTCACCAGATGAACTCCAAGGGGAAAATAAAATGTTCTTTAACTATACTACAATTTCACTTTTGTTCTACATGTACAAGCCATTTAATGCATAATAACATATTTTCACTGACTCTATTTTTTCCTAATACTTCACAGATCCCTCAAGAACAGGGTAAAAGCCTTAGTTACATTTAAATTTGCTATCCTGAGTACATACTGCTTCAACTCTATTTGTATAAAATTAGAATAATTTCTAAGCCCTTTTGAGGTCTTTCTTTGCCTAAATCATGAGACTAAATTGATTTTTCTCTGTATAATGATTTGAGAAAATTATGTCTGGGGAAATTTAATTTTGCATGTAAAAAGATCATATGTGTTCTGGAACTGTGCAAGAACTATCAAATAGACATTAACTGCCATACTTTTACTCAATATATAATAAGAAATAAGACTAATCATTGTACCAGTCCTGAAACAATGAATCATAAGAATATGATGCAAATGAAATGTAAAGATATATAAAAATCTGCTTAATGTGGAAAATGCAATTCAGGGCAAGAGTCTACTTTTCGATTTTAAAAACCAGGATTTAGAGATTATATACAACTTTTTCTTTAATAAGGAAAAATTGCTTACATGTCGAGTGCTGTATTTCCTTATTTTTCTGTTAGAAACCTTTTCTCCAGATATGTGCATGGCTCCTCACAATGCATGTTTATTTTATTTCACATTATAATGGCTGTTCATGTTAGTTCATTGACAATTCCAATTGTTTCTGTCAACCACTTTCCTCAAGCAAAAGAAAATGTATAGTAAGGACAGATGAGCCTTGGAATAACATAATGTTAAAAAAATTGTTGGTAGGTAGGGAGAGAGATAGGGCAGAGTTAAGTTGGGAAATTGACATTAGCTGATGGCAAAAGTGGCAACTGAGCAGCGGTTCCTTTGTCCTTCCTATTTCCTGTTGTCTTTCGTCTTCTTTACTCTTCTTTGTTTAAACTTTTGAAAGACAAACTTCATGATCTTTACGCACACGAGGAAACACATGAGAGAGGAGGACTCAACACACCCTTCACCCCTCCTTATCTCTTCCTGGCGAACAGGCTAGGGCCCTAATTGCCAACAAAACTCATTCAACTGAGATGACAGCCCAATCCCTGAGACCCCCTGCAGATATGACAAATCTAAAATTTTATAAAAGGGGGCTGCCTACCTAGGTAAAAGGAACATTCAGCTCTGGGTCCCCTTCCTTAGGGGAAGTTTTTGTTATCTCTTTCCTTATTCCTAATAAACTGTCACTTTGCAACTTCTCCAACTGCACGTGGCTGTATTGATTGAGAGAGAGAAAGGCAGCAGGTCCACACAAGCTGGCGACGTGACTGATGATGAGAATTAGAATCGCTGTGCCTTACTGACTCAGACGACATCTCTTCCTCAGTTACATATTGCTTAAAATGTATGTATGGAATTTCACACACTAAAACATTTCAACACAATGAAATCCTTTCAATTTAGCTGAATTTATCTGCCTAGGAAAACTAGTTAAGATACTCATAAACATATTGGTCATACGAATATATGGAGACTAAAAAAGAGAGACCACCTGAAAGACTTATAGAAATTATTATAGAATGAAATCTGCATATTCGATATATATATATATATATATATATATGAATGCAACACATTAAACTGTATACACATTAGAATTAGAATGCAACATAACAATTCAAATGCCAATGTTGTAATAACAGAACACAGCATTCCATTGATATTGCTTTAATAATTAATAATTTCTAATATCAAAAGTCTCTTTATAGGTGACTGGCGATGTTGTTTCAGTGAGTCAACAATACCTTTGCAAATAGTGTCAGATTACGTGTTCTGTGTTTACAAGATATATGTCAGCATTCCTGGCTTCTAGGCCAAATGTTAATCAGAAATAATAATAAAAAAAAAAAAACACAACAAAAGATGATGCCAGCTTATCCCTTTGTATTATTAAGAAAGACTTTTTCTTTTTCTTTAAATAATCTTCAGCATTATAGTACTTCTCCACACAGTTCATTTGCTGGAAATGGTTTATATGGTTCCTCTTAGCAACAAGAAAAGAAATGTTCAGAAAATTAGAAAATTTAAACTAATTGTCACATAGCAGGGCCTTAGACCATTTCGGACAAAGATGAGACAACCCAGAGGTGCACACGTTAGGAGATGTTAGGTGTGGCCCTTCCGGTCAGGAGCTTCACCCATCCGAACACTTGCAGCCGTGTGGTCATTATCTAAGGTGCTGCTGCAGGCACGATCCTCCTCTTGTGCAGCATATCAGGCCCTCCAACACACAGCCCATGCCCTCCAGCTGCATAGGGCCACTGCACCTGGAGATATTTCAGGGCTCTAACACCAAGGGGTGGGAGCTCTGGATGCAAGCAGCAAGAGGAAAACAAAAGCTGACTGGAAAGAGGTGAGTCCTGAGAGGAAGTATTCGTTTTAGTGAGGTGCAATCTTTGCTGGTGTGGGCTCCCAGTGGTGCAATGCAACTGTCCTTTGAATGGCCTAGAGGCCTGTAAGTGATCCCACACGGATCTTATAGATCGCCGCTCAACTATTCCCCTGTAAGTAACTCCTCATCCTCATCTCTGAAAATAACCCCTATGAGCTTTTTGGTTCACCAAATTGGACATTGTTGCAATTATTCCTTTGACCCTTCTTCTGTAACCAACTTGGGGAAAATAGATATTGTGCTCCTATCTTCCCAGAAATAAAAAGATTCATGTAACACCATTCATGATTTATTTTCAAATCTGAAACTGATGTTGTCCAAATTTATTTAAGTTCTATTATTAAAAATTCAGGAAGAAGAGTCAGGCCACCATTTCCTTTTGCTTGAACCATCTCTAGAAAAAGTGTGATACTGGCAATGATGTATTTTACATACCCATGCAAAATGCATATGTTGAATAAACACATTTGGAAATTGTTTCAAATCAAAAGTATAAAAGAAAAAGAAAATTTCTGAGTGAGTAAATTTATACCATTATAAAAGTAAAAGTCAATGTGTCACATTATCTTTTAATTTGATATAATGAATGATAAAGGTTTGTTTTTTGGAAAAGATTCAAAAGCTAACGAAGGTAAATTTCAGTTGTGAGAGAATTTCAAATAAAGGTCATATTTTATTTTCATTGATTTTTATATAAATTTTAATGATTTCAGAAATAGATGTCGTTAGGAATGCTTAGTAATAGTATGTTTTAGTTATTCTCTCTATGTTACTTTACCTCATTTATTTAAACATTGTGACTGTATGAATAAATTAACTTAAATGGGAATTAGAAATGAAAATAGGTGCCCATGTTTACATATATGGCCATATGAAACAATCCCATAGTCAAATATTTAACTAATGCAATTCTGAAGTTTTCTGTAGCTATTTAGTGAATACATTGATTGATGTAGCAATTGTCAGTTATACCAGTAAGAGAGAAAGACATAAACCATAGGGTTTTCCCCCCATTTTATTGATGTGTATAAGAGCAAATTTTAAGGTTTACAATGAAGTTGAGCATTTTGTGCACCTACGTATCGTGTCAATGTGAAAAGTACTTTCCCACTTTCCTTTTGTCCCTCCCCCTACACAGCCCTTCCTCCTTCCCTCCCCACCCTACCCCCCTGTTTCACTTTGTTTTTCATTTTAAGTTCCATGATCTGTGATCTGGATCAAAACAGTAGGTTTTTAACCACACGTGGATGAGAATAAATTTTCTAAAATTGTAAATGTCATAATGACAAATCAGTCTAAAAAATCATGAACTGACGTAACTGAGCTCCCACGTTGGACTCCACACAGTCCCTCTGAGTTGCGAACAACACGTGGTTGATTTTCCATTTGGTTTACTGTCCTCTTCCTTCTGGCCCTTGGGCTCACCCCGTACATCAAGGCTTGTTCTGCTTCATCGAGCCTGGATCAAAAAAGGTCATTTTACCACTCAGTGCTGTTCTCCTTTTTACAGTAGAGAATTTACTTAGTCCTCTGGATTCCTCTCTGGAGATATTGCAAAAAGAACAAGTGACATTTTTATACCTTATATATGTATATATATATTTTGAAATTGTAATGTTTGCTTTCTTTTTTCCCTTCTATTCTCTCTTTCTCTAATTTATTATCTGTCACATTCCCATTTTTTTTTTTTTTTTTTTGGTAATGAGGATGGAAAGGAGGGTCTTCACACTGAGCTCGAGCAACATCCTCAGCCTGTTTTTTTTTTTTTTTTAATGTTTGATTTTGAGACATGGTCTGACTAACTTGCTGAGTTTCCCAGGCTAAACTCAAACTTGCAATTCTCCTGCCTCAGCCTTCTAAACTGCTGGGATTGTTGGTCTTTGCCACCAGGTGCTGAAAGTTTCATTCCATTTTAAAAGTTTAATATTTCCATGTCTTCTGCATGTAACTTAAAAAAAATGTATGTGGGCCTTGCAATAACCTCATTCTATTTCTGGTCAGATTTGTGCATTCGGGGGCTGAAGGAAGAGCGCAGTAGTTAGATCACTTGCCTAGTAAGCTCAGGGTCATGAGTTCTATTCCGTAGCAACACATAAAACAGACATGGTAGCACACACCTGCAATCCCAGCAAATGGAAGACTGAGGCAGGAAGATTGCTATGTATTCTAGGCCATCCGGGGCTATGTAGCAAGTTCAAGACCAGCTTGAACTACAGAGCAAGGACCTGTCTTAAAAAAAGGTGGATTCCTAGCATAGAATTTTGCAAATAATTATTAAAGTATAACATTGTGGTTTACATATACATATAGAAAGCAGGGAAGTGTCCACCGAAGTTACTTGAGAATTAACTGAAAGTTTTTAAATGATATTCATAACTGATTGTGTTACAGTTTTCTTGGAGGGGAAAAATGAATTATGGCATTCATTTTCCGGTTATTTCTTGCACTCTCAAGCATGACAGTGTAAAATTCTTCAAATAGGATTGGTTTTATATGTGATCCAGTTTTACTCCACTGGAGACATACTGAATATAAAATATTAGGTAGTAAAAATAGTAAAGTTCTGAACTAATCTCGCTTGCTAGTTTTGAGGGAAGGCTTCACTGGATAGATGTGGAGAGAATATGGGGCTCATTTACCAAAGCAGTACCTGAAGAAAAAAGGACAGTGACTCAATAATTAGGGAAGACATAGGTGAATCTTTTACTCTACAGCCACAATAATTTCACCAAAGATATTTTTACACTTATACGAATATAATTTGACATGAATATGGTTTGCTGGTTTGAATATATAATTAATCATGAATCCGATTGAGATACTTAGCATATTTGATTTTTATTCTCTATTACATCTATTTTGAACTCCAAATTAATAATAAACAAAATTATAAGAGTTTGCACCTGGAAGGAATATTTGAAGTTTTCTAAGGTGTGTGTTCATTTTTCAAATGAGATCAACACAGCTTTACAAATAACAAATGACAAAGATCTAACAACAACTTCGATGCTCTAATTTCCAGTATCAGAAATTAGCTTTATAATATTTCAATTTAAGATAAAATACAATGAAGTAAGTGTTAGATGACTTATTTTAAATAGCTTTATATTTTAAACTTATCATTGGATTTTCATCGCTATTGTAATTTACACTAATTGTGCATGAACTCTTTTGTTTGCTATATATATATTTATATGTACAAATGTACATGGTAAATTGTGCATTATTTAGTGGTTATGTATCACCTAAAATGTATGTAGATAACAAAAAAAGACAAGCCAATTGGCACAAGTCTGATATGTGAGTTGAATTCAGAAACATAACAAGGGTCTTTCAATAAATTATAATTTTTAACTTAAGAATAATAACATAATAAGCAGAAGTACTGTATATAGAAAATTTTAAATTTCAGCATATTGTGATAGTTTAGTATTATCTTAAACATAAGGTGCTAGGAAATTGTCATACAAAATCAAGAAGGAAAATGAATGGTGGAAGATTACTTTTGAAGCGAAAAGAAAAGTCTGATCAAATTCGTTGGTTTTTCATGCTCGTGGTCTACTCTTGTGTTTAGTGCATGTTTGGGTTTATTATTAGATTACCACAACAGACTTGTGACTTGAGGTCATAAATAAGCTTTGATGTGATAATAGTTTTGGCAAGAGTGGATTCCAAGGAGGCCTGTGCAATCAATTAAAGAGAACAACATAAAGAATTCCAGAAAAAATTATATAGCTAGAATTTGAGAAACTAGAAAAGGCTGAAAATGAGCAAAATAATGGGAAAAAATTGAGAAAGTCAAGAGGATACGCATGTTGTAGCTCGCCATGAGTGAGCATGTTATGAACAAGTGTGAGTAACCGAGCTACCCCACAGACAGGAATTGAGTGAGCCTGTTGTGCACAGTGCAGCAGAGAGGGATCTAAAATGTGAGTTCTAAAATGGTTTGGGAGATGAATTTTCAGAATCAAAGCTTTTTTTTATAGGTATCTTTGATTCTCTAGGGAGATTTTCATGGAAATAGCCTATTCCCAATGTGATGGCAATGCTTGTTTTTTTTGGATACTTTATATGATTATAATGGAAAAAATAGCTGAGAAAATTGTACCGTCTCGATTATGTAGTATTTATACAATGTCAAAAAACCCCTTTTATTTAAAACTTTAATACGTTGACAATTCTAAGGTTAGACATTCTTTAAAAGACTCAAAATAGGAAAATATATATTTTTTAGAGTATATGCTAAATATTTGAAATTCTGGACTGCGTGAAATGACAATTTCTTAAAAGAATATTACAAATAATTTGTTTATAAAATTATTTTTATTCGCAATTATTTTATTTGGTTTAAATGACTAATATTTTACCATAATTGGTTTTAGGTGTATTAAGTATTTACAATTAAAAAAGAAATAGGTCTTCTTTTTACATACAAATAGGTTATTTAAAAAAATCTCTTCTCCTTATCTAGCGTCTATAAAAATTCTGAACTCTTGCTCTTTACGTATACGTTAAATAATTACTCAAATTAACTTTGATTGAAATCATCATAATTTTTAAATGTGAAAATTTTATTACTCATGTTTCAATATTTAATATTATAAATTATACATAATGTAAAATGAGAAAAACAGATATCTACAACAGTGTTTTATATGACCTATCTATCCAAAATTACAAATAAACATGCCCTTTGAACTCGGAACAAGCATTCTAGAAGGAACTGAAAGTCTCAAGAATCAATTCTCACTTCTCTTAATTCTTGGAATATTAATTTGCAGATTTCTAAAAATTATCTTATAATATGCAACTAGATTTTCAAATTAATCCCTGATAGTCACTGTAAGTCACTCTGTTCCAAGAATGTGTGACCTACTAAAAGAACAGAAAGTAATTTATTATTTGTACTCAATACATAAATTTCCTTGGAAAGTGGGGTAATTTTATATTATCTCAATTGAGCCAAAAACCGCTCAGATATCTGGTTCCAAATTACGCTAGGTGTGTCTGTAAAGGCATTCATGAATGAGACTGACATTTGAGTTGGTAGAATAAACAAGGCAGGTTAACTTTTAAAGTATAGATAGCCTTTTGCCAATCTATTAAAGGCTGAAAAAATAAAAGGAATAAAAATAAATTGTTGTGGCCAGCGTGACATCAACTGCTTTGTTAGTCAGGGGCCTGGACCAAATGTACAATAAAAAAGTGATCCACTCAGGCAGAGTTGTGGACCATTCTCCTGTACTGGACTGAGCAAGTCTATTATTTCCTCCCTGCCTTATATTCCCAGGGAAAAACCAGGGTCCATGCTTAGAGGAAGCATTTTAGCAGCTCTTACAGGTGATCTGTGAGAGGTCTTTATTATAGATATAGCTGTAGCTCAGCCACTAAGTTTAGCAACCTCCACCCCCCATAAAGGAACTCTGACTGGATTATTTTAAATTATGGAAATCAGTCTTTTCTCTTTCTGGAGCAACCAGGAGGCCTTCCTCCTGGCTTTGATCAAAGAGGCCTTTGGCCAAAATTAATAAGAGACAAGAAGTTTCCTGGTTTCACTGAGTCAACAGGAATCTGACACACTTTTTTTTCTGAAACAAACATTAATGCTGCCAGTTCTCAGGCCTTCTGGCTTAAGTCAGAGCTTATAGGAGACATGCAAACTATGATGCCTGATGACATGAAATATATTCCAAAATAACTACCTAAGCAGATAGAGAATAGGTACATGAAAAATACTCACTGTCATTAATATATGGGGAATTGAAATGGAAACCACAATGATATGATATTGGTTATTCAATTGAAAGTTAAATTCCCAACAGGTTAGTCATACCTTTTCATATTATATTTGTGAACCAAGTGTTGGTGGAAACGTGTGATGATACAGGTTTTTTTGAAACACCAACAGGTAGTCTTTGTGTGTGTGTGTGTGTGTGTGTGTGTGTGTGTGTGTGTGTGTGTGTGTGTAAATTCTAACTCACACAGCAAACACATAACCAGAATAGCATAATCATCACAAAATGGACTCACTTTAGTATATTGCTAGTCTGAGTCATAGCATTTCACAACCTGGTTACAGAAAGATAACATTGATGTGAGGTTCCCAAAAATTACAAAAGTTTACCTAAGGTTGGATTTTTACTATACTGTCACAGACAGATCTTGAGTAGTTGCTTAGGAATTGGAGACAAAAGGGAAGTATTGATCACAAAGCCATGAACACGTTTTAGGGTTGGTAAATTGTACATGTATATGTGTGTGTGTATATATACTTGTTTGCTTTCAGAGATAGATTCTTGCTCTGTAGTCCAGGCTGGTCTTGCACTCACTATGTAGCCTACACTGGCTTTAAACTTTTGGGAATCCTTCTCTGCCTAGCCTCCTGAGAGGTGTTATTACAGTCACATGTGCAACGATGCCCAGTTTATCTGGTTCTGGGAAATAGAACTCAGGGCATTACATTTGTTAGGCAAGCACTTTAGCCCCTGTGCTACTGCTCCAACCCCAGTAAATGTATTTATTTTCATGATCTTATAGTAATTTCATTAGTGTTTGCAAAAATCTCTAAGCCTTGAAAAATAAATGTAGAATTTATTCTACATCAATTATATATAAGTATCATTAAAAACCGAATTGTCTGAGTGAGGTCTTTTTAATGCATACATATATATTCTTAATATTTGTATTTCTTGCTTATTTATTACGTTAAAGTTAGTGAATGAAAAAACTAATCAATTTATTACTCCAATTTAACCAGTAGGTATTTTTTTTCTCTGCTTTGTTTACTGCTTTATCTATACTGAATAGAAAGTAGTTCACATACTGTTAATACAGTGTTCATTGCATTCATAAACAATTGAACGTGAAAGTATAAAATTGGTGATATTAATTTATTAAATGTCTCAAAGTTTTAATGTATTGTTGGAGTTGGGTTATAAAAATAGTGAGGGAAAAAATAAAAAAGAGGCAGTAGTCACACCAAATTGTAGTATGATTTGAGTTACTAAAATTATTTTTATTTTACATTGGCAATTCCTAAATGATAATGATAAGGTTGGGTTATTGAGGGAACTTATTAAGAAAATGAAACACTGAAGGTTTGAAAATGTCATCTGCACTATAATTTATATTAAATGTGGTGCAACTACAAAGGTTTTAGTACACTAACCATAAGGTAACAGATTTTTGTGATTTATAGATATATCAGTGAGTAACTTGATATCATAAGTTCAAAATTTCCTGTTTTTTTAGGGTAAAGAATTTAAACTCAAAGTGTAGTTGGCAAGCAACCAAATCAAATTTTATAGTACTGCATTGCTAACTATTGGACTGCGTTCCGAGATATTCATCCCTAAGCAATTTCCTTAAGCAGGAACTGCAGAATGTGCTTACACATACATACCTCGATGGCATAGTCAGTTATACCCCAGTCTACAATATAATCTATGGGACAATTGTATATGTGGTTGTTGTTGACGGAAGTGTTGTTACATGGCATGTAGGTGGAGTTACATTGTGAATAAGCTGAAAAAAGAAAAAAAAAGCCAGAATATAAGGAAGCTAATAAATTCTCAAAGAAGTCAAAGTTAGATATAATCATATTGATAAATTGCTCTGAAAATTATTTACAACATTCTGGTCAGATTTAAGGGCAAGGAAAGGGAAAATAACCTGTATAGTTCCACGAAAGCTATCCGTAGCAAAGCGCTGCCCCATCGCAGGTGTGACATTAAGGCAATAACACTAGGTCAAACATTGTCCCTGGAAGGTCACAGCCAGAGAATCGTATGTATTGATTTCTCAGTTTTCACACACACTCCGCATTTGGGGTTGGGGTTGTGAGTGAAAAATCCAAACAGAAACTAAGGGTTCCAATTCACACGATATATGCAGGGCCACCTGTTGATGTATAACATGAAATAAAATGCAGAAATTTGGAGAGCAAATTTGGAAGAGAAACGGACAGTGTTCCAGCACAGAATCTATGCTTCTCACTGATATGACTTAAATATTTCTTTCCCCAAAGCGTTTCATGAGTAGTAGATTTTCTATTTAAATGCAGTTATATTTCATTTGGGATAACAATGTATTAGTCCAGAACATTTTTTAAGAAGAAGATATATTTCTGAACTGCTTCTGACTTGAAAGTAAGAGTATGCAAAGATACTTCTTTTACCAAATATAAAGATATATTATGAACTTATATTAATAAAAAGATTTCACGTTGCTTTAGAATATCTGTTACAAGTGCCACAGTATTAGACACTCAGAGATTAGTCAAGTGTTGTCGATTGATCTAATCATCCCTTAAAAGGCTCATGTTCTCAGAGGTGGGACTTTCAGAGGAAGGTTAGACCACAAGGAGCTACCGGGGACAGTGGACTCATTCATTATTGATGTCAGAGCTGAATGTGCTGGTAGGAAATGGAACCGGGAGGGAGGAGTAGGAGAGCAGAAGCATAACTTTGAAAGAAACATCTCTCTCTCTGTACCTGTGGGCACCATGAGGTTAAAAGCTTTCCTGTGCCATGCCCTTTTGCTATGTTGTTTATGCCTCACCGCCACCTGATTGGAACGAAGCTTCTTAAACTAAGTCATGATTGCCAACAAATACTTATTTCAACAACAAGCAGGTGAACATGACATCAGGAACATATAAAAATCTGACTTTTGATCAATTTGGAGGCCTAAGCGCATGGTAAAGAGAGAGAATGTGTTTTGCACCATGCTAAGAAAAGTTGCTCAAGCCATGTAGAACAATTAGTTAACCCCAATAAACTTTCAGCTTCTTCTTAGGTGCAGGAGTTATAAAATAGTGTCAGCTGATTCTTACAGTATAATAACCCAGAGAGTCCGTGCGCATGTCGCAAAACCATTTTGTGAATTCATCAAAAAAGTAAAATTGGAAGACCTCTAAGTCATCTAATGCTTAAGGAAAGACAGACGACTCCAAACGACAAATGACTGAGAATTGCCCAGGGCAGTTACTGAACACAGGATACCAGGGACTTGAGTAAGAAAAATACCTCGACATTTCTAATTGATTTCTAAAAGCCAGGCAGGGTTTGATTGACAGTGTAGCTCTCCTAGAGAGCACAGACAAGGGGAATTTGTATTCAGTTGTAAGTTTTTCATCACGACATTCTTAAGGTTTTCACAAAATAGTCTCATTTGTGTAGGAGTCCATAAAGAGTGTCCTAGAGTGTCACTGGGGGAAGAGGGACAGCAGTTTCCAGGAAGAACACGAGGTGTTACTTGGCCTCATCCAACTACTGCTCCCTCTGAGACAAAATCTCACTCTTTGAGGAAAGGTCTCACAATTCTTGTCTATAGTACAAAAGAATGTGATTCAATAGAATGTTATTTTGTTGCCAACTCAGCGCTTTAAAAGTTTCCTACAGCAGTGAAAAGGAAGTTACTGACATCAAGAAACTCAGCTTCCACATGAAACTAAGGGTAAAACACAACAGAGAAAGCCTCTACCCCTTTGACTTCTCAGGAATCCCAGACTAACCAGCTGAAGGTAACAAGTCACAGCACAGCCAAGGGAAATGTTATCTAAGAAAACTGTACAGAGAAGGCCTAAAGATGAAGACAGAGCAAACAGGAACATCTCCTTGGCAGGCCAGCCACATATGTTACAGAGATATTCTATGAAGATTAGAAGTTCGAGATACATTTATGCGTTGTAATGTCAACAATACTACCAGATTATTTTCCAGTCCTCACATAATTGGGTGAGTCCCCAGACTGACTACAATTAAAATGGTGGACTTTATACACTTTAGTGTGTCCCCTGAAAAGCACTAGTTAAAGCCTAATAAATTTTGCCTACAAAGTGGCCATGTTGGTAGATACAACCTATAGGGCTCTAATTCCCACAGGGACTCCCAGAACAGCTGAGGAGGGGTCCAATTAGGGGCCTTAACCAGTAGGGTCACCCAGAAGGAGGGATTAGAGGCAGGAGGATGGGACCCGCCAAACAGCAGTTTGTCACTAGACGAGGGGGCGTGAGGCCTACCTCAGACGCGGACTCAGAGGTGAAGCCTGCTTCTACCTTAGTGAACTGGATATATGCTAGATATGTTTCAACCCGACCTGAATACCCCATAACAACCTTGTGTAATTATTTATCTACGTTATTCTTCAGGAAATATATTGCAAGAGGTTGACTAGAAATGGTGAATTGCCTGATTCTTTATCTGATGCCCTGATCTTTAATATTGGAGTATGAACTTAAGTGCATTGTTTACCTAAAATAATACATTGTCTTTTGAAAAACCAAATCTCTAATCTAGGGTTTTCTTCTTGTTTTTTTTTTTTCATAAAAATGTTATAGTACTCCAATCACGTTTTCTAGCTACATCCGATACCTACTTCACATTTTTTTTTCAATTTTCCATATTTTTTATAACATGATATGAGATTTGAAAACAAAGTCATTCAGCATTTCTCTTGGGAGATAGTTTTGAACATCAGAACTCAACTGTTCTGGATTCAATTTACAGAGCAACTTTTTTCTTTACCTTTCTTTTCATTTTTTCTTTTGTTCCTTTTTCATGAAGAAGAATATTACATCACAATGAACCTCGTGTGACACAAGGGGCTCTCTTTGAAATTGAAGAAGTTCACAAAATAACAGACATATATCTGATTCACTTTCGGTAGCAAACAGGCATTTTAAGTAGATAACAAGATGGTTATCTATTGAGTTTTTCCAGGAAAAATTAACCTACGGACTTATGTATTTTTTCGTAATGTTTATATCATTCAGAGACTACATAGGCATAATATAAGGATGATTTATAGTCAAATCCAAGATTATATCTGAAAAGTTAACTTAAAAAGTGCATAGGTAGTAAGACTTCTGTGATAGAAAGTGCATGTAATTTTTTTCTAATTAGTTCTTGAGGCTTACCTATGTAAAATTTTGATTGTATAGATTATCTCCTAGAAAAGACACCTAGGTTTTATTGTATTAGTATCCCTTTCATAGATAGGATACACAGACACTTTAAGCTTCTGGGTATCTCCAATTACACTATATATCATAGAATAATATTTGAATTCAAATACTAGAAATACATTACTTTAACTTATTAGTTTTAAAGGAGTTTCTTGGTACTAAGGGGCAAATCTTTGCAAACCAATACTCTTTGATGTAATGTTCAACCTAGTAGTTCAAAAGTTTAAGCACTGATTAGTTACAAAATACAAAGGAGATAACTTGAGGCATTAAAATTAAGAATTAACGAGATGCTATACCTATGTTGTTTAAGATTTTTATAGGAGTGCTAATACAACTTCATTTCAGTATAGAGAAATTAAATATACCAGAAAATAACTGTAATAACATGCCAGTGAATAGGTGAGATCCACCCTTACAAAGAGCTGCCTAGGGCATGAAAGTGTTTTGATTCCAGATTCCTGTGAAGATATTCAGCCAGAAACAAGGAAAGAAGGGGTCTTCCTCCTCTTTCCCAACATTTGTTTGGCTAACTCTTCCGTCACACACAGCTTCTCTGCCCACAGCTCCTACAGCACGAGTACTCCCTCTAGCATGCAGTATTGCAGAATAGAGATTATTAAGTCTCGGAGTCCCAACAGCTTCTCCTGGAATATCCCCATTCTAAACACATCAGTTGTATATGAGAATTCTTCGAGCTATCTCCTGGAGTTCAAATGGGTAAAGCGTGTTTCAGACTGCGTATTTGCAGATATGTGCTTACCCAGCAAGCAGTGTAACGAATTCTATGCCGTTCTGTGAGCCACTGCATTGCCCATTTCAACAAATTGTAGATCTAAGCTTTGTCTAATGTTCTGTGGAGTTATTTTATTTGCCAGCTCTGCATTATCCTAGTTCCTTCTTATAGTTAATAATTTTTATATTGACCTTTCATTGCTTAAATTACTGTGTGGTTCCTTTCTGACTAAACTGTGACTGATACACGATCTGAAGCCATCTATCTCAAAAAAAAAAAAAAAGAATATTAAGACTCTTAGTTTTCCATTTCCTGATATAATGTCAGGCAATGTCCTATATCTTTTCGGCTAGGACACATTTAGCCATGGATCAATACTCTGAAGATTAACTGCTGCTTTCGTGCTCACAAGTATTTAATAGCATCTTTCTCAACACAACTCTAAAGCACTTTTCCCTCTGGTATATTTTCCAGAAGACAGACCCTTTGCTGTATGTGATTTAGAGCACATTGCCAGACCAAGAAGGAAGGAAGTTTGAGCACAATAAGGATGGGACCAGACGTGCTCCCTCACTCCCTCCATCACCACTGATGGATTCCCAAGGTAAGTTGGAGTTCAAATTCAGGACAGAAATATCCAACCTCAGTACCAAAATTGCAACTGAAAAATCAAGAGATTTGAGCAGTATGACCATGGTGAACATTATTGGGAAGATGCTCTTGTCTAATGTTGTCCAAGCGTGTTAGATAAATTTACCAACACAATTTTAAAGTGCCGTTGGTGGTCTTTATTTTTATAAGCATTAGGATGACATGGAAAAGGAAATTCATTAGTAAAGGCTAAAGCTTTTTTATATTTCTCTGTTGAGGATCTCTGTAAATGTATGTCATCAGAAATAAATATGGGAATTCTTTGACCTGGGATAAAAATCCAATAAAACTAGGTGTTACCATCAGAAACAAATGTTTAAGCATGAAAGAGCTTCCATCCACTGATCACTGAAGACTGAATTATTGCCTGTGTTCCACATTTAAATATTGACCAGATGATTGGAATAGATCACACCGGTAATAGATGCCTCAGAGATATTCAATGATATTAGTAACATTTGCTACTGATGCTAAAGAAGTCTAATGGCAAATGGCAAACACTTCAGAGGATTTTTCTTAGTCTCTGTTAATGCGAGCAGTGCTTACCCTTGTATTAGAAACCATCTTCTTGCATTTACAACTGGATTTCCTCCGATAACTTGTTCAGATTTCAGAAATGATTTGTGCAGTGTCTCATATCACTTTTTTCATATATTCATTGATTTTACTTCTTGAAGTACTAAAGGGCAAGCATGTTGGTGAGAGGATGAGGGAAAATTTGTTTTCATTTAATTTTCAGATAATGCCCTTTTAATATCTATATTGTCTTTTTCTATGGAATTTGTAATTAGAATCCTTAAAATAACTTTAAATTATTTTCTGCTGATAAAAATTCTTTCTTCACTGACTACTTCAAAAGTATACTGGATAACAAAATGCTTAAAATGCTTAAAATGTATAGAAATATTTTAACAGAATGAAACATTAATGACCCTACTCAGTTTGCCAACAGAGCCCGTCTTCCCCGCTGAATTCTCCTCACTTGAGTATTTGCTGTTTGCATTCTTCCAGGGTTATAGTATTCTAATCAGAACTTCCCATCGTGTTTTCTTGACAGCAACATAGAGCAGCTCTAGCCCACGTCTCCAAACATCTCCAAACATACTTCTCACAAATTCATTCAAAAGGTGCCTGAAACATCTGGCTCAGTGCAGTTACAATGCTCAGTACCAACTTTTATGTCAGCCATGTTTCTGTCACTGCCACAAAATAACTGACAAGCACAAAGTAAAGGAGAAGTTTACCCAGGCTTTGTTTCGGTGAATTCAGTCCGTGATCACCAGCTCCAAACCAAAAGCTGCCTGGAAAAACGGTGTGGTGAAGAAGTGTTCGCTCTGCTGCAGCCAGGAAGCAGGAATCAAAGAGAAGCGAGTGATGGAAGTCATGCTCCCGGTGACCTGCCCCCTCCGACCCATGCTTCCTTCCACATGTGAGATGCTCAGAGGCATACTAATTCGGAAACATACAAGTTCTTTCCAAAGTTATATAGTTACAATGAAGTCAATAGGCTAGGATTTAGGTCATTATGACTAATGCCTTTATAAAAAGTTGAAACTTTAACATCGACTCAAGAATGTAAAAGTAAAGAGAGAAAATAGAAAGGAAAGATTCACCCAAAAGCTAAGAAGACACCAGGAACACATCTTTTCTTGCATTCTTTATAGGGAAGAAACTTGTTGATACTCAGATTCAGTACTTCATAATCGTGAGAAAATAGAAGTTATGTATTTTGATTCTGGAGAGCGAACCCAGGATCTTGTACCTAGTGAGTCCATATGCAGATTTTGTGGTTTGAGTTACTTAATCTGTTGCCTGTTGTGAGCACAGCCCTAATCTTTATATTACAACACATGCCATCATCAATAAGCAACACACAAGATCGCTTTGATATTTTTAGCTACACAGTGTTATCACTGGTGACATTTGCTTTTCTGTGGCTATTTGATGGTATAAGAGAGAGACGTGTTCTCAATAAATGTTTTGCTTCATACATTTTCTGTGCCTACACCAGTTTTCCTTTGTTTTGTAAAACTATTTCCTTTGAAATTTTGCCTCTTTTTAAAATAGGCATGGCTTTGCAAATTAAGTGACAGCCCAATTCCTTTAATATCAAAAAAATTGAGTTTACAAGAACTTGTGGAAAATCTGCCTGCCCTACATATAAATAACGTGAAAGAATTCTATAATGTGGGCAGCTGTTCTTCCCAGAATGAGACTGCGAGCAGGACGTTGTTCTGCAGACCCAGGTCTCCTGGGGACAGAAAAATCAGCAACAATTTATCAAGAATTAGCTGCAGATATCTATTCTGTGTTTATTCATGTTTACAAATAGATGGATATTTGGGTCTGATTACCAATCATATAACAAATGTTATATATAATGCTTGCAAATTATTTTCTTGTTGACTGTACTGAGCTAAATATTTTTATATCATGCTATAAATGTCCATTATTTGATCCTTTGCCACTTCCTATTCTACAAGTTTGACTGTCCTCTTCACGCATTCCAAATGCATATTTGATCTTTGTCATTCTTGTCTTCATTAACTTACATGTTTAGTGTTTTGTCTTATCCTAAGCGTCCTCGGCGTTCTTCACTGTTCTTTTTTCCTGTGTCTAGGACGTCTTTACATAATTTTTCTTTCCATTAATTCCCATTGCTCTCTCATGTCAGCTACCTACATCTCATCATGTCCTACGCGCCCCGCGTGTTATCAGTCTTACACTCTTGTCAACAGGCTTCGTGCTTGTCTCATAGCGGTTCACAGTCCAACGCGTGTTTTGTTCTTTCCATGTATTGTGCTGGCTTTCAATCATTCAGGCTGAGTGCTCTTCAGCGGCTGCTTGTTCTGTAAGCGAGTACTGCACTCTGCATTGGTATTTTTATATGAATTTCGTATTCTTCTCTTTTTAACATAAAAATCCTTGAGACAGAAAGGGCTTACTCAGACTTTGTATTCATAGCCTACTTCAGCAAGGGGTGAAGTATAAATTGAATTTTAAACACGTTAGTGTTTTCTTTTTGACCCATTACTTCATTTTTGGAGTCTTTATAATTTATGTCTCCCCAAACAATTGAGCTATTGAGATGGAAGGTGAGCATTTTGCTCAGAAAAACATCTTTCCTGGTCTTCTATATGATTTTTCTGTTTTTGTCCCTCCAACTTACTGTTCTTTAAGTGCAATGCTAGGAAGATGTGCTGCTTCCTAAAAACTTGGTTTCTTTCGAATATTCTGGGTTGGTTTATCCCTAGTGATTCTCAGATTTAATATGAATACACATCATTCCAGGGTTCTTATTGAAGTATGAACTTCGACTCACAGGATATGACTCAGCCTGGCAGTCTGAATTTCTAACAACATTCTCATAATGCTTATGCTTTGCTCCTTAAAGCACATTTTTATTTAATAAAATATAAGCAATGTTGTCTAGTAGTATAGTACAATGTATATATGATATAAAAATTTCATATTTGAATTCCGTGACTCATTTAAGTTACTAAAATAAAATATTTAAAGAAGCTTACTAAAATACTTTGATATTATTCATACAACAAATTTGTATTCCCTGAACATACTCTTTTCATTCTTCAAATGATTAATAGTTCTAATCAATTTTTGTATATGAATCAATATATTACATGTAGTTAAGCTAAAATTCTCAATGATCTATCTGTACCTAAGTTGAGAAAAAATTAATTCTGAGAATCGGTATGGAGGCAACAGAAATTATGAAATTACAATAGAAAATTGTTTTAATGGTATAATGATATACTATAAAGCAATGTCAAAATTATCACGAAGCTTATTTTAGCATATACATGATATTTATTCTAATTAGATATATCCCAGAATCAGAAAGACATAAGGAACAAAGTTAAAAATGGCTGTTACAGTTTGGATTGGGAATACCCTCCAAAAGTCTCACATATTTGGATGTTTTGTAATAGCTATGACACCATGAATTCTTAAGAAGTGGGCTTTGGTTGTAAGGGGGATAACACTGAGGCTTGACCAGAAAGGGGAAGATACCTGAGGTTTGACCTGTAAGGGACACATGCCTGGGGTTTGACCCATAAGGGTGTGTGCTATTTCTGCCCTTCCTTGCTCACTTGACTTTCTGTCAGTCATGCAATGAGCAACTTTTCCTCCAGGTACAGGCTACGCCTCCACCACATGCTTCCCTGCTGCCCATGAACAGACTGAGACCTTCTGAAACAGTGAAATAAATCTTTCCTCCATTAAATTTATGATGTCAGGTATTGTGACCCAGAAATGAGAAAGTAACTAAGGCAAAGGTAAAGGAAGGAAAGTGTGTTTACTTCCATTCATTGTGGGATAGAGATAGAATTAAAAAACATAAAATTCAATTTGATCATCTCAAATTCTTTGTGATAGTGATGGGACAAAAAAACACCACAGAGTTTCAATTCATTAACTGCTATAATGCTGGTAAAATTATGATGTGAATGATGTAAGGGAAGATTTTAATGGGTTTCAGAGTACAGTCTATCCTTCATCAAGGGATTCATTAAAAATAGAGGGTGAGAGGCTAGAAGTATAGCTCAGTAGTTTAAGTGTGGGTCCAGAGTTTTATTCCCATGACCACATAGACTGGGCTTAGTGCCACATGACATACTTGTAGAAAATAAATGAATAACTAGTAAACACAGGCCTGCACCAGGGGGCATAATTCAATGAAAAAATATGTAGAGACTGTATCAAGGAAAGGTCGACACAGACCAAGTTTATTGATGTGTTTTAAGATGAGACAGCAGTCTCGAATAGGCATTACTCTAAGAAGAATTTTGCTTGCCCTAAAAATAACATTAAATATAATTTATTATTCCTGTTACGGTGGAATATCCATAATTCCACGTGTCGTTAAGGGTTGGGTTCTGGCCAGAGGGGGTGTATACTGGGGCCTTGACCTGGAAGGGTCAGACGCCTGGGCTTTATCCAAAAGGGGTATATCACGAGGGCTTGATCTGAGAAGCTATACTCTAGTTCCCCTTTCCTTGGCCGTCTTCTTGTCCGTCATGCTGTAGACAGGCTTCTTTTGACATACCTCCACCATGTGCTTCTACTTCTGAAACTATGAGCTAAAATCAACTTTTCCCTTCTTAAGTTGCTGATGTCAGGTATTCTGTCCTAGTAATGAAAAATAAATAAGAGAATTTTTTTAAACTGGAAAAATCATAAAATAATTTTAGTCATAAAACAGTACATTTTTTTCTTTGGGGATAACGCTTGAAAGGTCCGAGGAAATATCAGCTATAATTTCAGGAGAGCAAGCAGACTAAATACTATGCCATCAAGGGCTATTATTATAGCTCTTTGTATATATATATATTATATATATATATATATATATATATATATATATATATATATATATAACATTTTGTACCAAATGGATATTGTGTTCATAATTGTATATGTTGGAAGAGAGTATACTATTTGTATATATTATAGATAAATTATCAAAAATATTAAGAAAATTTAAATGTCTGCCTTAAAAGTTTACCAGTAATGAAGCAGAGCATAAATCTCAAATGATTTGAAATATACTTATATTATGAACTTGACATATGAAGTGGATGTTGCCTTCATTTCATATTTATAGGAAGAAAATGTGAATTTTAAATCTTTATATCAAATAGGAGTCAAATATTGCCCTATAGAGAGCAGATAATGGTTTATGTTACATACACAAACATGTAAGATCACAGTTATGATTAATTGGACTATGATTTCTATCACTGATCTTTGAGACTCTGTCATAGAATAAGCTATAATATGTTTTTCAGAATGTGAAGACATAGGTAGAGGATAAGTTTAAAGGGGCTTGATAAAATGAAATAAATACTCATAGTAATTGATGAAACCTTATACTTAATATACTTCTTGAAACTAAGACATCAGATAGCTTTGCTAGTTTTTGTAACAGTTTCAGTCTTTGCAGAATTCTCTTTCCGCAAGGTGGTTACCTTCTATAAATTAACCCATGATCATGCCTACAAAATACTGATTTTCTTGAACATCTATGTATGACTGAGTGCCTTATCAAAGATGTGTTTCAAGATCTCCCCTCCCTTGGGCCTAGTAACATCTTGGGCTAAATGACATAAGACCTGTCCAGCGGATGCATATACTATAGACTATATCAACCATAACTCTCTTTGCTTATCAGTCTTACTCTAAAACATAATTCTTTTATGAAGAAATTAATAATTTTATAATACACTTACCTGCCTAATCACATGCTCCAGGTGTTCATTTCTGCAGCATGCCTTTCTATGATTTTCACTATTTTCACTTTCTCTTTTTATGCAAAATAATTCCTATTGCTATAAAAATGGCTTTAATATTCCTCACAAAGTATACCTGAATCATCATGTTTCTTTAGGATCTGCTTACCACCTTTATTGTACAGAGGAAATCCTTACTGAAATCACAACTCTCATGGAAGTTAAAACGAAAAACTAAGTGAAACAAGGGGGTAGGGTGGGGAGGGAGGGTGGAGTGGGTAGGGGGCGGGACAAAAGGAGAGTGGGAAAGCCCTTGTCACCTTGACAAGATACGTATGTGCACAGAATGCTCAACTTCATTGTAAACCTTATTTTTTGTGCTTATACATATGAATAAAATGGGGAATAAATAAATATTTGGAATAGTAAAAATTTTTAATTTTTCACATTTTTTTTCCTTCCACTGCCTCCTCCACTGGTAATATCCAGTCTTCGCTATGTGGACGATATTATTATCAGCACCTGGTGGAAACCTAAATAAAGGTCATTTTCTGATTGGTCGAATGGGTGAGCATCCTTTAAAAAAAAAAAAAAACCTCTGAAGCACAAGGTCAGTCATATACATAGATGAACATGAGGAGAAGCAAACTTGACAATAAAATTGCAGCTAATGTCCCTAAAATGAGGAAGAATTAAAACTAATCTGCAATTAATCCTTATTATTTTAAAAATTTGATGAGATATATAGACATGAAATTTAAGTCATTAAGGAAATGCCACATAGAAAAACCACAAAGAAAGCCATACACATACATATCAAAATTTATTCCACAAAAGGCAATAAAAAGAAAAAATAATTTAATTTCGAGATCCCATCGGAAACATAAATAAAAAATAATGAATAATGTTTCCCAAAGTAAGTAAATTATAAAATGTTGAAATTATCATTTTTCTTGATAAAATAAGAAGTTATTATCATGAGTTTTCATACCAGCCTAACTTATCTCTACAAGTCAAGACAGCAACAGCTTTTCTCCAAAATTTACCACGTATTAGAATTGCAAAAATCATAAAAATAATAAATAGTTGCTGGAAATGATTAAAAATAAATTCTCATTCTTTACAAATTGGCACAACCAATTTGAAAATCAATTTGGCAATTTTTAAGGAAAGCTAAACATAATTGTACCATAATACCCAGTCCTTAAGTATATACCCACACGATCTGAAAACTTATGTCTGAATTAATCCCAGCACATGATGGCTTATGGCAACCCAACAACCATCATAGCCTGGAGGAAGCCAAGAATAACATAATCGTTTAAATAGTATTGAATTTTTTTTCCTAAGAAAATATTCAAACGTACATACTATCATTAATCAGTTACTAAATAAATAGTTAAATGAAGAAGCATAGTCAAAATAACTTTCAGTAGTTGAAGAAATATTTAAAACTCAACAATGGATTGGACATAATTATATTATCTCTATAAGTACAGTGTTAAAAGAAAAGGTTATATGATTCTGGTGAAGAAAGTCTATACGCTGAGAGGGCTAAGTTATTACAGTCAGCTTTAAAAGTAACGTTGTCTTTTTAATATATGTCTTTGGAAAAAGAGTGAGAATGGTGCCTTGTCTCTATTGCACTCTCTCCATAAACTAAAAGCACTAAACAAAACTAAAATCCACGAGAGACCCTTGATGTGTACATCTTCAAAATATGTAAAATTTTTTAAAGGCCAGGAAAAAAAAGGATGTTAATAAAGATGTCAGGCAACTAGGATTCTCATACATTAGGCATCGGAGAGCAGATGAAATAGCCTCTTTGGAAAGAAACTACATCAGTTGTTGAAATGGTAAAATGATCGTTTTCTGTATCAATGAATAAGTCATTTTGGATAGTTATACAAGAGAAATGAAAAGAGCGTTCATAAAAAGTTTGTGTTCCAATAAACATCGATAACAGCTAGTCTAGATCAAAATCGGAAACTGCTCGAATACCCATCACATGGTCAAAGGATGAGCATAGCTGTTAATGATTTTACAACGAAACACTTCAAAGATGAAAATGATTTAATTGCTAGAGGGAAACACAACATATATAAATCTTAAGAGAATTATATTATCTGAATGAAACCAAGCACAGTTTACTAGATAGTTTACACTATAATTTATTTCAGATTCTAGGTAGAAATAATAATCGTGAAATAAAGCAAATCAGGTTTTTCTACAGGCTAGAGTTAGGTGATGATTTTTACCTGCAATGGGATTTTGAGGTCATATGAAGATGAACATTTCCTTGTAGCTTGATGGTAATCATGTCATAGATATTCAGTGGTGAAAATCCAACAGTCTATACATGTTTATTAATGAATCTTTTTGTTTAATAGTATATAAATTTTTCTCAACAAAGCAACCTATTAAAATATGTTTAACAGAAGTAACACATAAAAATGGTCATACACCATGATCAAGTGGACTTCGTTCCTGGGATGCAAGGTTGGTTTAACAGTGTAACACACCATGTTAATAAAAGCGAAAACAAAAGACATGGTTATCTCAATTGATGCAGAAAAGGACTTTGACAAAATCCAACATCTACTCATGATGATAAAAAGAGGAAAATAGGTATCGAAGGGCCATACCTCAAACCGATATAAGCCAAACCTACTACAAATATCAGAGTAAATGGGGATAAATTGGAAGCATTCATCCTTTATTCAGGAAAATGAACCCTCTTACACTGATGGTGGGATTGTAAACTGGTACAACCACTATGGAGATCAGTACGACCATTGCACAAAAAAGCTAAAAATAAATATCCCCTTTGATCCAGGGATTCTTCTTCAGGGAATCTTTCCAAAAGGATTTAAAGCATCAACTAACAATAACAAAAATGTGGAAGACGCCAACATACCCATCAGTAGACCGATGGATACACAAATTGTGCTGTATGTACACCCTGGAGTACTCTTCATCTACAACGACAGATAGTTTTGAGGCTTTTGTAGGTAAATGGACACAACGTAAGACCATCATGCTCAGAGAAGTGAGTCAGATGCAGGAGGTTCAATATTGAATGATCCCTCTGATACGAGGAACCCAGTAGTCATTTTATGGAATTAAATGTAAAGGGTATAGTGGGGACTAGTGGTGGAAGGGGTGATGTAGGAGAACAGAAGGGGAGAGGGAAAGGGTTTGCAATTTGACATGATAAATACACAAAATTCTCAAGTTCAATGTAAACATCATATATATATATATATATATATATATATATATATATATGTACATGTCAATAAAATGTGAACATGTGCTTAGCAAACATTCTATCATGCATTTCTATGCTCAATAAGTGTGACAGAAACACAAATTTGCATTAACAAGTTGCAGTGGTCTTTAGAACAGAATCAGGAACAAAATTTAAAACAAATAACAACCTTATGAGTTTGAACTCTGGTGAAATTTGGTCTCAATTATCCCCATGCAGATGATTGAATCTAGACACATATAACTTAGTCTGTACTAAATGCAAATCAGCATGGATGTGAGACCTCAATATAAAGATAGAAACTGAAATTGCTGGGGTTGACATAGGGGACACACTTGAATCCTTAGACACGGGGAGAGATTTACTGATGAGAACACCAAAAACACAGAAAACAATATTCAGTTTCAACAAACATGGTTACATCAAATTAAAAAGCTGTTGCACAACATAAGCAACAATAAAGTGAAGAGACAATCTATTGGCTGGAAAAAATGTCGTAACTACTCTTCTGACAAAGAACTAAAAAATCAGGAAAGCAAAATGAACAAAATCTGAAACTGGGGCAAGTAATCTCAGTAGATACTCTTCAAAAGAGGATGCTCAAACAGCCAAAAATACATGAAAAAAGCACACATCATTTTTACCTATTAAAATTGCAGATCAAAACAACGCTGAAATTCCATTTCGCTCCACAGTCAGAATGCTTTCTACTGAGGACACAGAACACAGCAAATTCTAACATATACGTGGGGAAAAGAAACCATATACATGCCTTTTTACAATTCTCACACAAGAAAATGTTCCTATTTTCAATACCCGCTGTGAACTTAGGACCTACTTTAAAAGCAAGTGAGCAGAGAAGGCATGCCACTGCCAAATCTACTAATACTCTTCAGTGGCATCCCAGTACTTGGAGCGCCATTTGCCAAAGAAGACTGGCAATCCTGAGGAAACTGGACTCATGCCACGTCATTTTAAGCAGGACTAGTTTGCTGAAATTGTAGCACTTTGGAGCGGAACATTACAACACCGTGGGTGAACGAGCATGGGCTATGTCTCTGACACCTGGTCATAATGGGGGGTGAATTTTATGACTTCAAGGTAAATTCTGTTGTTGGTAGATCATATTTGTAACTGTTTCTAGTATTTTACTATTTTATCTTTTTGAATATTTTCTAACAAGCCTTTAAGTGAGATAAAATTTCTGAAATTTCTTGTGACTTCTTGATTTTTAAAAATTTGTCATGATCTGTATTACCTATAAGGTTATTATCTCAAAGACATTTTCATATTGCAGTCATCATAAACTAAGTCATCTAAGCTAAGGTATATGCTAACCTCACAGCATATTAAGGCACACACACATGTCACTGGCAAATGTCTCATAATCTTGATTCAGAGGCTAGAATGGTGGCCTCAATTATGACTACTATGATCTTAGGAAAATTCTACGTCACATTTATACATTAATTCATTTATACCTGATAGACTGCCATTGAATCTCGGTGACTTGTTTTTCTCTTATGTTTTGACAAGAAAGTAGAAAAGAAAGGGAAAAATATTATGAGAAAATTGTGTAAGAAATTAAGTATGAATTTAGTTAATAATGAATAAATAATTATATAATAATGAATAAATAATTTATTGACATGTATAAATGGCAGTGGTATAAAACCGATAGTCTTAAAATTATTTTACCATGTGTTATCTCATTTGATTCTCATGAAAACTCTGTACTGACCAAATATTAGTAACCCCAAATAACATGTAGAAAACACAGATACCCAGGCTTTTATGGAACTGTCCCTGGACATGTGGAGTATAAGTAGTGTCAAAGCAATGGACCTATCACATTATTAGAAATCTGTATGTGTTCTACAAAGCTATAAAAATAGAGTCTAGGTGGGGCTGTAGGAATACCTCAGAGGTTAAAACACTTTCCTAGCAAGCACTTAGTACTTGGGTTAGAAATTTCCCAGTACCACATAAGCTGGACATGTTGACAAATGTCCGTACGCCTAGCATCTGGGAGGCTGAATGGGAAGATTGCCATGAATTCAGGACCAGCCTGGGCTACATAGCGAGTTTAGAACCAGTCTGGATGACAGAGTGAGACACTGTCTCAAGAAAGAAAGAGATAAAGAAAGAAAAAAAAAGAGAGAGAAAGAAAGATAGACAGACTAGGTAGAAAGACTAGAAAAAAACTCTCGTTCAATGCCAAATCTAAAGTCAGACAAATTTTCACACTCTGAATTAATTTGGAAATGCCTTGTCCTGATCAAAGGAATAATTATATAGCTAGATTATATATATGTCAAAATTCACCGAATTTTAAATTTTAAAGTTGTTAACATTGCATAAAATTAGACATCAATAAAATTATTTATATAAAGTATTACTTTTTAAAGATGATGATATAACTATTTATATGAAATTTTAATATACTATATCATTAACACAGATAATAATAGTAAACATGAAAACATAATCTATGCAGGTGATTTATGAATAGAGATTTAATTAATTATACTTTTAAATCAGTCAATTATCCTTTTGAAGTTACTTCAGAGTTTGAATATCTTTGATTATGATTTTTCATAGCAATTTTTAACATACAAAGTAATTTTATGAAATTTTTAGTTCTAATTGTATTTTTTACTTCCTATGTAAAATGTAGCTGATATTTATAGGAAGCACTGGGTTAAATTATCTGGTGATTTATCACATAATTAAGTATTTTTAGAATAAAAATTTTCAATTAAATACATATTTTTTGAACAATATTTTCCCAGGCATGTTGAGATTTAACTCAAACTGTGTCTTCATTAAAAGAAATAATTTTCAAATAGTATTCCTCTTGATAATCATAATATATTGTTTTCAGGCATCTATATGCTTCTCTAAGTCCTGTATGAAATGACAGTAGAACTCACCAGCTATGCACACACAAAAAATTTGTGTTATGCAAGAGAGATGCCTACATTTTTACCTTTAAATATGACTGTCTGGAACTTGCGTTATAACATTATGGTATGCTTTTATTTACTGTGTGTAGCAAAATAAATGGCGATTGGAAAGAGCATTGTTTGTTTAATACAAACATTAGGAAGAGGCTTTCTGTGTAACTCGCAGGCACACTCGGGATTTTTGCCGGGCCTTAAAGAATGACAGCAAAAGCACCTTTATCTGACATTTAGGATGATTAAATTTTGAAAAATCACTTGGCATATTCAACAGGACTCCACAGGGTACTCTAGCTTTATAAAGCAATGGATCATGTTAGCTTAACTTATATTTAAGGTTTGCTGGCCTGATATTATTGTGTTAGGCAGTACTGCCGAAATGGAAACAGAAAATTCTGCTGCCGAAAGATCAAGTTTGCGCCTGCCCTACACTATAAATTAGCTCCATAAAGTTTTCAAATGCAATGTCTATCCTGGCTCCAGGTGGAGTGAAAGAGAGCAAGCTGGGGCTAAATTCATAAAATTAAGCCCATTTTCTGTGTAGTCTTTTTTTTTCATGTTTGGAATTTAGAAATGGCATGTACTTGACTGTCAAGAATTGTTGTATTTGATACTGAAAACTAAAGCCAAGTATTTCTGCCAGTTCATTTTTATTTTTATTTTTTTCCATTTTATGGATATGTATACGTGCAAAATTTAAGGTTTACAATGGAGTTGAGTATTTTGTGCACATATGTATCTTGTAAAAGTCATTTATTGTATATTTTAGACATTCTTCTAAGTTATTCATTGTTGTAATTTTTTTCTGAAACCTCATAACTTAGAAAGAAAAAAGAACATTTATTATTAGTCTTCTGATGAAGCAGATCTTCTAACACCTTTTTAATGGTATTGGGGTTCGAGCTCAAAGCCTTCATATTGTATCAGCCAATTATTCCATTTTTGATTTAGAGACAGGGTTTCATGAAGTTTCCAAATTGCTCAGGATAGGCTCAATCTTGCAGCCCTACTTCCTTAATCACCCCAGTTGTTTGGATTACAGACTTGCCTCCCAGGTCCATTTGTCCCATCATTTTGAAATAAATCTTACACAAAAGTTCTTCTTTCTATTTTGATTTTTAGTGTTTTGGTACTACTTAAGAATATACTTAAGTGTTTTAATAATAATTATGTATGAACTATCAATAAAGGAAAGCATTTTAACTTTTAGGATAAATTTTAGCCTTCCTAATGTGTCATGCAATCTTATTAGAACTTTCCTCATGTTTCAATTTATAAAAAAATATTTTCTGTAATTACCACACATCTACTATGTGATGTACTACAGTAAAAGTGTGTGTGTGTGTGTGTGTGTGTGTGTATACATACAGAGAACATATTAAACAAAACAAACAAACAAACAAACAAACAAAAATATGCCCTGATGTCCTCTCAGGGCAGCGATGGCCTTAGTTCACAGCTCTGGGAAAAATCAGTAGAATGAAGAAAGAAACTGACCCAACAGGGGAAAAATATTTGCCAGCTACTTCTTGGAGAGAGTATTCAGAATATAAAAAGAAGAGGAAAAAATAAATTCTTCAAACTTCAAAGAACCCAATCAAAAATGGCAATTGAAATAAATAGTTCTGAGAAGTATAAATGGCTATTAAATACATGAAAAAAATATGTTTCCCTTTTAGCTACTGGAGAAATACCAATCAAAAAACCCTGAGATTTTATCTTACTCTAGGAAAAAAAAATACCTATTATAAAAACTCAAAATCAACAAAGGATAGCGAAGTTTGGGAGAGAAAAAAAGTCACCTTTCTACAGCGTTGGCTGGATTGTGACCTAGTACAACTATTATGGAAGTCAGTAAGGAGATTCTTCAAAAATAGCTAATCCATTTTGACCCAGCTAAAGCTTTTTGGGGTATCTTGACAAAAGAGTTAAGGAAATATTGCAACAGTGATACATGTATACCTGTATTCATAGCAGCATAACTCATAATTGCTACATCCTGGAAGCAACTCATATGGCCATAAACAGAGGGATGGCTTTTAAAAATATAGTCTATATACATAGGGAAACATTACTCTGCCAAACCCATAAATATGAGGCACGTATCAGAAAAATGAGTGCATCTTCAGATCATGTGTTCAGGGAAATGAGTCAGACACAGAAGTTCAGACATCACATGATTTTTCATCAATGGGTCAAAAGCATACATAAGTAACTTAGCAATAGAGAAGAGTGATGGTAGAAAATGGGCGAGCAGATTTTGTGGAGACAGAGAGAACATCGGAAGGCAGGAGGGTTGGGAGGGGGAAGGGAAGTAAACATGATCAGATGCATCGTGTATATGCTGTATTTGCTCACTTTGAGCATGATTACGATGCATCACAAATGTATAGTAAAATTGAGGAAAAATAGTAGGATATTAGGTATTACTACTTTTATAAGCAAATGTACCTGTGTTCATTTTGATTCTTTACTATGTTAATAACACTCATACACCGTGGCATCACATGTTAGCTTATTCATGTTTATCAAATAGAAAAGACAAGTTTAATGTTATCCTTTTAATATTCAATAATACATGAATCATTTCTATGCCTATTAATGTTTTTATTTTAGAGTTCCCTTGGATAATTTATCTCATCCTCCTTTTCTCAAAATGTTGTTGAATCACCTTTGGAAGTATGCTGTTTCTTTAACTGATAACATTATTGAATAAATACATTGAGATATGTCAATCCTATTATTTGCACAAACACTACGAAATTGTTAGCGGAAATGAATTTTAAACTGATTTGTTCAATAAAAATATACATATTTATGGAGTATGATTCTGTGGTCTGAAACATAATATTTATAATCTGAGATCAGGATAAATATACCTATCTCCTGAAATGCTTAAGTTTATTACATTGTGGTGAAAATGTTCTAAATTCTCTATTTTAATTAATAGGAGTGTGTGTGTGTGTGTGTGTGTGTGTGTGTGTGTGTGTGTGTGCATGCGCACATGGACACATGCAAATGTGCATGTGTGTTTGGTCATTATATCATGCCATGGAACACCAGAAGCTTCTAATTCTACCTATTTCTAAATGAGGGTCCACTGATGACCCTCCCCTTCTCTCTCCAGCCTCTATTAACCACTATTCCACCTGCAAGTCCTATGGGTTTACCTTTTAAAAACTCTTCATAGGTGTAAGATCACACGATAATCGTTTGTGTCTGACATATTTCTTCTAAAATGATATCAGATTTTATACATGTTGTAGCAAATGAAAGAGTTATATCTTTTTAAAAAAAAAATTTTGGTCTGGATGGTACTTCAGGGTTTTTATGAGCCACACGGTTTTTATCCATGGTTTCAATTTTGAAAATTTATGTTACAATTTATGTTACCATGTCTACAATTATTAGCACAGCTTGATAAAAATAAGTCTATGTCTTAGTAACTTTTGTGTTTATAATAATTTTTACTAGGTCGTAACAGAAGGCAGATTACGGCAGCATTCCTTTAGACAGCTTCTGGATATTGGTTCATTTGTTACTATACTGGTCCGTGAAGTTAAAAGACATTTACGTTCTTGCCGGCACCTCTATCATTTTCTGAAGATATTCATCCCGAGGCATTGGATCAGCCACCCAGTGTCAGAAAGTTGGTATCAAATGATATTTGACACTGTCCTTTTGTCTAAGATTTAGGAGGCTTGAAATCTCATTTCTTATTCAGTCTTTAAGTAATGAAAGTTGATACATATCTAGTTACATATCAGATGTTTCTTGAAATTAGAACCAATGTCCCTTGATCAAGCAGTTAATAATATGGGAGTTATAAATCTCAAAGTTTTGACCTTTGCCCAGATGAGATTATCCACTTAGTGTCTGCCAGTATACTTTTACTCTCCTAGGAAAGAAAATGTTAATTACTCTTAAAATAAGAAATCATATCATGGTCCAGCAAATAACAAACCCAGAATTATAAGTTTTAGTAAAATTATTATAAATTTACAGACAGACTATATTGCATTGAATTTTTATATTATTACAATGTAAAGTGTGTTTCAGCCTAATTTTCATTTTTTCTTGTAACATAGAAAATGGAAAATCTGTCTAAATTTTAACCTGATGTGGTTTAATTGGGAGGCAACTGTTTTACAGGACAAAAAAATCTATATTTTATTTGTACGTTTGTATTTTCAGTTCCACTGTATGTTATTTTAACTGAACTAAGTTAAACTTTTCTGGAAGACAAGAAAATTAACATCAGATGAAGACTCTAATTTGATGAAAATCTTTAGAAATTAGTACATGTTTAAGATATTCACATTTATATTTTTAAAGAAATAACACTGCTGTAATTGGTATATAGACATGTATATGTATTATTTAAGAAGTATTCTAATTTCAACATAAAAATAAATAAACAAATCAACTACCGAAAATAAATAAACAAGCCAACAACTAAAATCTGTGAATTTAGTTCCAGTACCTTGATACATTGCATCCTTTAGTAAGTCCTTCCCTTGTATTTTTGACTTCTTGTCTTGAAATAAGTGGAAAGTTCAGGAAGACATGAATTGTTCAGTACATTTTCTCACAACTTCCAAGGCAGACATTTACACAAACTATCAAAATCCTTAAAAGAACTTAACTGTCTTCATGGAACCAATCTTTTAAAAATACGTAAGTTTACCATTACACATGTGAAAGACAGAATAGAAAATATTTTGACAATTTAAAGCAAATAATATTTCCATAGAACATGTCACAACTGAAATGTTGTAATGCATTAATCTACCTGAGATGATGTTGAAAAGAGCAACCCATACTTTCCAAGTGATGTATTTCCTACCCTAGTAGCTCATTTTTAGAGGAATATCGAGATTCCAGCCATCTCTTAGCCTGTTTACCGAGAAAGTGTTTTCTGAGGACTACTTTCTCTTCTAAATATTTTGGGAAAACACATCTTTCTGGAATCTACAAAGGATTAGAAACATTAAAAAACATAAATATAATTTTATTTTAAATTTTCAAAGTGTTCAGAGTCATTTGAGGATTTCAATTTCTGTTGCAAGCCATTATCAATTTTCCTTTTTTTTCAAGTCCCATATGGTTTGATAAATTTTCAACATTTTAATACATTCATAACTGGCATTATTACTTGGCACTTTGGCAATTACATATTTCTGAATAGTAACTAGTGGAAATATTTTTTTTGTTTCATTCCATGACGCCACTGTATTTCCTCTATACTTTTAGTTATGATCTCTAATAGTTAAATCCCCTCTGTTAATATATCATTTAAATCAATATCAATGATAACTATGCCACTTATAATCTTAGGGTTGATAAATAATATTTCTACTTTCCTCACATTATTCAATTTTAAGATGCAAAATTGAATGAAAAGCAGTCTGGGCAATTTAGCAACTTAGTGAGATCTTGTGTCACACTCAAAAATAAAAACAGGCTAGAAATAAAGTCTGACACGCAGAACCTGGCTTTATGTGCAGTAATACAGAAAAAGATATTATAGTATTGAAAAGTGCATGTAATTTGTTTTACTTCACATTCAATCAACAATAGAAGTAATAGCATGGACTTCACATCTCCAGTTGACTTAGGAGATTCGTTAAAATCTATAGATGTAATTTATGTTTCCCTTTTGCATGAGGTCTTATGTGCATTATAGCTTATGTTACTGACTTAGAAAGATTCTGAAGCTTACACAAAGGTAACGATTGCTTAATATTTATGACTATAATTGCCTATAGACTTGGAAATCTGTTAATAACTAGGCATTATAGGCTGGAATTCTATATAAATATAGACAATAAAAATACTAAGTTTCTTCTGCTTCTATGTTTACTTTTTAAAGATTATGAGAAATGCAATAAATATTTTAGACATTAGCTCTGTGATATAATAAAACATAAAAATGTATTTTGTCTGGCCTATGGAAATGTACTTAAATAACAAAAAGTTTATTTTTTAGTTTAATCTTAAGAGAGTATGTTCATCATTTACCCCCACAAAATTTTGGTGCAGTCACAATTTTTCTTTTGTAAAATCAAAATGATAATTGTTTTTTCTCGTAAAGTTATATTGTGGCTATTTGCTAAACACAAAGGGTTTCTGTTAATTTTAATTCAAAGATTTCATAGTACTTTTAAGTGTATTCATATAACTTATATGTAAAGTATGAGTATAGACTTGATAGATAAAATAAAAATTTTCAGTCTTTATAAATTAGAAAAGCAATATTGAAACACTGTTAAAATATCAGGAAGCGACACATGACAAAAGGATAACGTGAGTTGCTTTCTTGAACTACCATAAAATACCGACAAATTTGCAAGGCTAATTGGATTTTTGTTTACAAATGGATCATTCCAATACAACTCTCCTAAGACTAATTTAAAATTCCAATTAGAACAGTATTAGCTTTCTTCAAAAATTTGATATTAAAATTGATATCGAATTACTTATAATGATATGCCATTGGAAAATATTGAAATACTCATAAGTGGTAATCAAATACTAAAGTAATCTAAAGAAAATTTATTCCTTCTATCAAAACAATATTTTTCATGCCTATAGCCATAATAGAAAAATAAGATTACTACAATTTTTTGATTTATTTACCTCTCTCATTCCACAATTTGTTCAATGAGCTTGTCTTTATATTTTATTTGTTTATAATGACCTTATGAGTAGTTCTATGTAGATATCAGGAATAAGATGTTTGTTTTTTTCATAACTATATCAACATACCATCGGGCACCATCATTTAGTTCGCAGAGAAAAATACTGTAAAATGCCAATGATCTGGGATTTCAAGTTTGTAGTCTGTTTCAAATTCGGAAGAAGTGTGTTTTCTGTTTGTAACTTTTCAAAATAACATAAGCTGCAATTCTCATATATGTTGAATGCTTTCTGTCATGTAGCTAGAATCGGTATGGAAAAACTTGATAGATACAAAAATGCCAGACACTCAGCGACGACTGTATCTTTTCTCCTGCCTGTCTCCTTTCGGTATTCAGATCGCGTGTGTCCTTTCTGTAATTGCCTCTTTATCATTTGACATCGTTTCCCAATACTATTTGCTCGATTTGGTTTTTCTATACAAAATAAAACACGTTCTTTCTGCAAAATAGTCATAATCTTCCAATCCAGAAAGATATATTTCTAGGATCTTTTAGATAAAATTCTTACATATATTCAACCAAATTATAATATGGATCATTTTTCTTTTCTAAAATGCAATATGCATATGACATAAAAGAATGTCCATAAATGTTTCAAATGTCAAAGAAATAAATAGCACTGTCTCTAAAAGTGCTGGCTGAAACTACATTGACTAGGTTATATACACGTAAACACACAAATACACTACACACACACACACACACACACACACACACACACACATCTATGTATTACAGCGGAGTGATGATTTTTGACATTCAAAGCTGCATGTCCAAAAAGTTTTGTATTTGTGTTTCTGGGTATGCGATTATTTTCGTTTTTATTAGTCTGTATTTGTAATACATAATAGCTGCATTTCTTTTGAGAAATTGATACATGCATATTTTATATGTTGATTATTTTCTACTCTTTGGTTTTTCTAGTGTCCCCTACTTTCTTGCACTTTCTCTCCTCCACATTCTCTCCTTCAGGACATCGTATGTCTCTGTGTTTCTTACCATGTCGCCTTCTCTTTACCCGATGTACCCTGTGTTTGTATTGTGAGTTTCTCAAAAGAGAGACCCCAAGCAACATTTGACTTTATTTTAATCTCCCTTTTTTTTTTCTCCCTCTCCGGCCTCCTGTTTTACTCTCCTTATATCTTGGTTTCTCATATGAGATTCAATGCAACATTTAAGTTTGTGTCTGATTTACTTCACTTAAAGGACTTTATCTTAAGAGTCCTCTGTTATCTTCTAAATGACATGATTTCAGTTTTCTTCATGAGCAAATAATATTCTATTCTGCATATGAAATCCATATTTTATTTACTTAGTCATCTTTTAATGAGCATCGAAGTTCTTTTATACAGCTTAGATTTTGTGACTTGGTTATAACCCTGGGTATACATGTATCACTGAAGTCTGATATCTTTAATTTTTACAGGAATTTTCCCCAGACAATTAGGAAATTACAGATAGGCTTAAAATAGTTAGAAAAATATTAAAATATGCTCAAAGTAAACATTAATGCCATACAATTTCCAAAAAATCTAAAATTGAAGGTTGTTATCAAACAAAAATAGGAGACACAATTTTTATATTTGACTCACACTCTTTCCCATTCTAAGACACAATGTAAGCTACTTTGTGGTGTGTACAAGCGAACTCACATACTTAGACTCTGAAGGGATGGCAGCTTCATTTACTTCCTAGGAAATTCACCTAAAGGTTCTAATTTTTAATAAGAAATGCATTGTTAAATGCACCTTAGCCATAATTGGAAAATTAAGGAATGATATTTATTTTTAGTAATTTCATTATGGTAAAAAATCACATGATAAAAAAATTAGTTTTTTTTTGTAAATACACGAATTATAAATTCTGTAACACATTAGAACCATGGGGTGTGGGAAGTTAGTGAGTGACTATAGCCATCGCTTTTTCAGAGTTTCACCCTTCCCCTATCTGACCATTGCCTCTCTTTTTACACTGTCACTCGTGCTGGTGCCTTTATATGCTATTATTTTTGTGCATTTCATAAGAGGGACACCCATCTATAGTCAGTCTTTTGTGCTTGTTCCATTTCACTGAGCATTATTGACTCTAGGTGGCCACATTTTTATTCAAATGCTTCATATCTGCCTAGTTCATGGTTGTGTAATAATCCATCGTATATATGTACCCTATCTTTTTTAACCATTCCTGTATGGATGGACAGGCAGGTTGTTTCCAGGATTTGTTCCCAAAAGAAATAAAGTCAACACACCAAAATACACATGTATATACATGTCCACAGCAGCATAGTTCATAATAGCCCAATCATGAAATATTTAAGTACAAATCATAAAGTGAAATTAAACCCTTATTTTCCATGATTTATTTGAAGACACTTTATAAAGATTAAAAATGTGTTAATTAGAGGTGAATGAGACAAATAAGTTTATTATAAAACTTTTCTAAAGGAAATCAAATATAAGCAAAACTTTAATTAAGGTTGTATAAATCATAATCTCTATAGTTTTTATATGTAAGAGTTAAAAATGACTAATGATTTTAAGCTACAAATTTTAAAAGTATTTATGTCCAAAATACTTTATTTCAAATCCAAATGAATAAATATTTTAAAATACTTTACAATGCATTAAATGCATCTATTTCAACCCAGAGGGAAAGATATCTAAGAAGGAGAACAGAGCACACAAACACGATTCTTGGTTCCAAATCACTCCTAGGTAGAGAAGAAACCTTTTCTGCATTGCTCAATTAACTTATGTCTGAGTTATTATAACTTCAAATAGATAATTTCATATTCAAAATTAGAGATCTTTAATATGACTGTGCATGTATCAGATTCAAAAACAATTACTCAGTGAATGTCCAGAAATATCCTAAGCATTGTGTCTACTGTAATAAGCTATTTCATCCAATCCAAAAACAAAAATTACACAATAATATCAAGTGCGTTATTTTAATCTGAAATTTATTAACAGTAATTGATTTCTTATTGAAATATTTTGAAAACACAAATTCTAATACTAAACTGGTTTCAGTGATAACACAAGGGACTTATGTTTAAAGAAATCAGTTCAAAAGTTGAAATGAGCATGTACAATTATCTATCAAAATAAAGTTTCTTTCAGATAAACCAATGTCCTGAACCTATTGCTAAGAGTCAAGACTTACTAACTATCTATCCTATATTTAGGCGGTGTTCTGTAGAATCTTGATTATCTTATAACACTGGGATATTTGCGCATAATCAAGCTTTTGCAATGCATATATTTTGCTGTTATACTTGTAATAGTACACATTGTTTTTTGATAAAGAAGCCTCTGAATAACAAGTATACAGGTTATTTATTGTATATGTATAAAAGTGTCTCAAGAAGTTTATTGCTTTTACAACTTTTTATCATATCTGAATGAACTGCATATATTGTCTGGGCATAGATCATCTTTTGTTAATAAAATGTTTCAACCTTTTAACAAATTGGGTAAGGAGTAAGCCAAAGTTACAAACTGATCAACTTCTTTAATTATTTAAGGCAGAGTCCTCTATAAAAATTCAGATTTTATTGTACTGAATTTAATCATTAATAATACATAATTCAAAGGAAAAGACACGCAATTCTTTTCTTATAAATATGAAATCTGTTCAGTAAGTGAGATCTGCGGTTTTATGCTGGAAGCCTTTGTGTTTGGTTATTATGTTGCTATTTGATTGTTTCTTCTCCTTATTTAAATATTTAATGAAAGGTTTTATCCATCTGATGTCCCAAGGCTTTGAGGTAAAGGGCATAATTTGAAATATCTAATAAGTAAATACATGTTGGAATACTAAAAAAGCATGGGATATGCAAAATATATTAAAAGTACAATTTTAATAATGGAATAACAAATTCTACTTTTCTCTTGAGATAATTAAGTGCAAGAAATTAGATTGCATAGTAAGCTATGGAATATTTTAAAGGACTCTATACAATACTATATTTTTATAAATCTGCTACAGTGTCATGCATAGTTTGTTGCTCAGAAGTGATCACTGTAATATAAAAATGCTGCTAAAATTTCTGGGGTAACTTACACATTTCTCTTTAACATGCTGTAATGTCAAACAATGTTATACACTCTGACTTGAGAGAGAAATTTTTAGTATTAAGACCATCAAAATTATTTAAACATAACATTAGGTTTGAAGGTTATATTAATATATTAAGGCCCATATGTGTATGGATATCTTGCCATATGTGTGCATCCTATGTACATTATGCCATATTTGTGTACACTGAATAAATATTAGTTTGACCATTCTACAAAGCGTAAGACAGTATTGTTATAGAATGATGGAAATTTAATTATGCTAGGTTCAAATGTATTTCAGATATAGTTTATGAAGAATAAATATTAAAAAAAATTATATTTAAAAGGAAACATTTGCTGCTTTAGTCATACTTGAAGGCAAAAGGGTTTGGAAACTACAGTCTTTCATCATGAATTGAGCAAAGGATTTTCCTAGCATTGAACATGTGGGTGAGCCTAGTGCTGAGACTAGGATTGAGTGTATGTTGACCTAGATTTGAGCCAAAAGGAAATTAAGCATAGGAAAAAAACATGAAGAGTAGAAAAAACATCATAAAACGAGTGCCTGATATATATTGAAAATTTTGAAAGGTGGTCATTAAAATAGAAGAGACACTGTGGCTGGACTGTCTACATCTCCTTGACTACATAAATTTTATATTTGAGAAAAACCTACGGCAACTCAAATAGAGAGAAATTACAATACCAAACATTCTTTCAAGTTATCCTCAAATGCTTTGGTCTTTAACTCTCTGGCTGAACGATGGTGGGGTGAAATATTCTGTTATAATAATGTTTGATTGACCAAGATGGAGACAACTAGTTCATATTTCAATTCACTGTTGAAATGCTAACCCAGTGAGTATCAGATACCTTAAAAATTAAAATCATTACTCTTGGCATTTTTCAATTTAAATTTACTTGTCTATTTTGAAAATACTCAGATAACTACTTAATACATTTTCCAACTGATTGTCAAAGTCAGAGTATTTTGATGAGCTATTAATAGCTATGCCCAGTGGCATTGATATAATTTTGCATCAAAAGCACTGGATTTGTACCCAAGTGTCATGGCCAAATAGCTATATTCTTTTAAAAAAATTACCATGGTTATGTTGTTGTTGTTGTTTTCCTTTCATTAACAGAGTATTTGTTGAGCTCTAGAATTGCACTAAGGTTATGGGCCATCAAAACAATGACATATGTATATATAAAGAAAAATTTATAACTCAGAGTTTGCTGTGTGATACTTAATTCCATTCATATATTTCCTCTAACAATTCATTAATACTGACCAAAACTTACACTCTATTCAGAAAAAACCTTCACTGACTTGTGTTTATGTGCATAATCTCTAAAGCAGTGAAGTTTCCAGTAAATAATTTGACTGCAAAAAATCAATAGCTATATCCATTAACACATGTGTACTTTTGTACTGAAATGTATCGTACAAAGGATGTAGAAAATATTCATTAAACAAATACGATGAATGTGGTTCTTCAGACATATTCACTTTATGAAAATGTACTCTGTCTCCTTCAGATGCCTGGCTATAGGATCAAGCATAAATAATGCCACTTACTTAACATTTTAAACGATTCCAATTATTTCAAAGAAATATTGCAGCATTAAATTTAAAATATCTGTCTGGGTACATATATGTACATTTTATTATATGATTTGGATTTAAAATTGATTTTTTTGTTCAAGAACGAGAATATCATTTTCTTGTTTCTCTTGAACAATTATCTAAAAAGATGCTCATTGGAAATATTTTTATGTGAAAGAAATGTTACAGAATCATTGCAGAAAGGCTGAATTCTTGAATTTGAGCAAACTGAAGGTTTCCAGCAGAATTTTTTTGCAGGCACAGTATTAACTATCACTGTACATGTAACTGCAATTGAGTTTATCAGATATGTGAAGGTTTTGTCTTCATCTGAAGACAGGGATATATATTTTTTTTTCCAAAAATGAAAGGATCATTTGTGCAACAATGCCTATATACTAGCATGTATAAGACTTCCTAATAAGAAGAACAGTAAAGAAGACTTTTGTTTTGTTTTTTCTTTACTGCAGATAGACTCAGGACCATCACAGAGTTACATTCCCAGCCCCATTATATATATATATATATATATTTTTAAATTTTGAAGCATCATTTAGTAAATCACTAAATTTCTCAGGCTGAGCTTCATCTTGCAAGCCTCCCGCCTCAGGGTACCAGAGTACTGAGATACTAGGTTCAGGCTGCCCTGGCTGGATAATATTATAGTGTAAGCATTTTTTTAACCTACGATCACCATGTAATGTTGATTACAGCTTGCCCAGTACCTAGTGATAGGTTAAAGTTCTGTATTTAAATAATCCTATTTCTATTTCCCTATTTAGATCAATAGATATTATTATCAGAGTTTATAATTAGAATGTAAATTGAATATTACATTGTATAGAAATAGCAATCATAAATATATTCTATTTTGTTGGCATTGCTTCTCTTAAAAGTGTGTTTAGCTCAGAAGAAGTCAATATACCAAAAAGACACATGCGTATCCATGTTTATAGCAGCACAATTCATAATAGCCAAATCCTGGAGTGATATTTTAGTATAGAGCATAAAGTGAGATTAAACACATATGTTTTTGTGATTTATGATCATGATTGGGGACACTTTATAATGAATAAAATTGTGTTAATTGAAGATAAATGAGTCAAATGAGTTTAGTATAAAACACTTGAAATGGAAATCAAATATGTATACCAACCACCAGCAAAATAATTTATTTTAATTTTGTTTGTATATAACATACTCCCTATAGCACTTTAGATACAAAAATATAAAATAATCTAAGAATTTTAAGTTATATGTTTTAAAATATTTAAGTTCGAAATTATTTCTTTTAAATAATGAATTGTTATATCATTTTTATGGCAACTTATCAGAATGAGTATTTCCTTATTTTGTGTCTCCGCATTTCACTTTTAGTAGCTGCACACTTATTTTTGTCCTGTGTACTAAGTATGAAGACTCAACGATTTTCTTTCTGTGCTCCTTAGCGTGATTCGAAAAGTTTGAAACATTACACACACACACACACACACACACACACACACACACACACAGACGGCTAATAGGAGAAAGACAGATGAAGCTGTTCATCTAAAAGTCCCATTTGAGTTCCAGGGCGCAGTTCAGGTGTTAGAGCATTTGCCTCGCATGTACAAGACCCTGGATTCAGTTCTCGAGTACAGCATTGAAAGCTATTCAGCCCTGCCTGTGCGTGCCTGCAATCCTAGCAGTAGGGAGGCTGAAGCAGGATGCTTATAATTGCAGCACTTGGAAGGCAGAAGCAGGAGGAACTGCTATGAGTTCAAGACCCACCTGGAGTTTCAGGGCTACATAGAGGATTCACGGTCATCCTGGACTACATTCCCAGACTCACACAAACAGAAAATCCTTGTACTGATTGAACTCTGGAGAGATGACAGTAGACTTCAGCTGTGCAAAACTGATGGGGGCTTTTGCCTTTGAGTGTGAAAGTCATCATAATGCTAAATGCCAGCAAAGTTTTTAAAAGTTTGGATACTCCAGTCATCGAGCTGATAGTATATCTTTGATACATATGAGATGGAATCTTGTTTTAGGCATTGGCTAATAAGAATGCCCAGTACTATGAAAGTATATAATTTTAGAAAAATGAGCAAAACTTTTCACAGAAAAGCTAGCATTGGATATTGGGAATTGTAACTATGATATAGTATTGGCTTATTAGACTTTAGAAAGTAAGGATGCAATGATGCCTTTGTAACAGACTGCAGGTGTAGCTGGCATCCTTGTACAACGGGGAGGGAAAGCAATTCACACAGATGCTGGTATATCCAGCTGTTTCTGTGAGCACCTGTGTGTATCTGTGGGACGAAAAGCAGTTACTTTGTAAGTCTGCTAGCTGGTTGACCAGCCAAGCCAAAACTTAAGAATAGTTATATCTCCCTAAGAATGCATTGTGGATAATCATCATATTATATTTGCTGTCAAGTAAACACATGGACGCCTCCAGTGTGTGTGAAATGTTACTGAGGAAACTGCTGATAAGTAAAATACAGAAATCAAAGCAAATAACACATTAAAACTTTGATGATATACTGCTAAATTTTTTATTTTATTGTCATTTAGGTCACTCAGAATACAGTGCTCATGAAAAAGGAAGATGTTCCTAACTAAATTAATAAAAACCAAGGAATTGTACTGCATAAGTTAATAAAAATCAAGAAAAAGCTTTTAGAGTCTCTGAATATACACAAACCTTATTGAAGTCCACCAAATAAAACGAAGCCTCACACAGACGTCATATTTTATTAGTCTTATTACTAAGACAGCTATCTCAATAGAAATAAAAATATACTACAATCATAACCTAAATAAATGTAGTTAGCAGTGTTTTATATCCTAAGAGAAATAAGTATATAATTACAAGAAGAAATAAGAAAGGAAAGTCATCTGAGTTGACAGGAAACGTTTGCATATTCTTTCTCAATATTTTATTGTCAGCACTTTAGAATCTCTGTGTTATTATATTCTGTGAAAAATCAACTTTGCTTTCCCATGTAAACTAATTTTCAGAGGAGATGCCCATATATCATGCCGCTATTCCTCTGAAGAAATCAGATTATGAGCCAGCCAACAGCGGCCCCGCAGCTCACGAAGCTTACTTTCTCTTCCCTTGCTGCTAAAAGGTGCAAACACGACACAAAGCCTATACACTTGGAAACTAATCATACTGGGAAAAATTGAAATTTGGAGTCCATATCTTTTGCTAATATTTATAATATTATTAAAATCTTTAGTAAAACTGACAAAATATAAAATATCTTAAGTGTGTAAGTGAATGCCCACATGTTTATCAGTTTGTTTCTGGAATGCGTAGAGATGAGGCCACAGGCATCACTCCATAGTTGCTCCAGTTACGCTGTCTCTTAAAATTTGCTTATGTAACTCAGTTATTTTTTGCACCTGGACCCTTATGAGAATATGCCCCCTTCTGTGTTTCAGTACTTCCTACCGTAGAACCAAGATTTGAGCAAGGTGAAATGCCTAACAATGATGGCCAATAACATACTATTAGGGAATACCTAAAATATATTGTCTGTACTAAAGAAGCTCATTACTACTAACCGCTATTACAGATGAAAAAAATGATAGCATATTGGTCATATTTAACCATCTTTCTTTTATATGAATTTTGGCTAAGCAATCAGAAGCTTTAATCCTGTTCAGATTGACCAAAGGTTACAATGAAATCATTGCCACCAGCATGCCAGTCTTGACTGCCAGCCTGAGATGTCCTTAGTGAGAGGTCATTGCTTTCCATTGTTTGTACCCAGACAACTCCAAGCTCTTTCTTCCATTTACAGTAACATTATTAACATTACGATACAAAGACCAACAGTCCTATTCCGTCCTTCACCCTGAAGGTCTTGCAAGTCTTACTGGTCTTCAGAATCTCATAATTTACAGTAAAATATATATTTCAAAAATTATCAGAGTGTTATTCATGAGTGTATATGAATTCATGCCGCCTTTCTTAAGAACACTCTCTACCTAAGACTTCTGATGCTCTTCAATGTTTTTGCTTCTCCTCAGTGTTGCTTTCCCCACTTGGGAAATCTCTTTCGTTCTTCTTAGTGTTTTCTAGGCTTCTTTAGAACATCTGCACAGTTGATGTGCCCTATTCCGCATTTCATGAGGAATTTGTAGTTAAGTTTAGAGTTCATTCATCTTTTACTTTGGTCTTTTACACTTAGAAAGTTCTTGTGTACGACTTTGTTCTAAATTCATTAAGTATGCCGTAAAGTTTTGGAAACACGCACCAGGAACACGAATAGGTAATTATGTATTGTCCTTGAGAAATAGCCTTTGTAGTATTAGGCATATTAATATTTCATAGAAATATTTAAATATGATTTTATAATATTTATTTAAGCAGTATTAAAAAGCAAACCAATTTTCTTATAAAGGTAGAAAATATTTCCTTAGAAAATGACTTTTTATTTTGCTTTGTTTCTTTAGGGATATAAATGATAATGAAACAAATTCAGCTTTTCACTGACTCTGCCGTTACTAAACTGTGGCATCAGACATTTTATTGAAAAATATTTATTTGTGCACAATACATTTTATGATTTGTAGTAGTATTTTCATTTAGGTGTATAGTCTCTAAAATTTTCTTTTATATCCACCCTAGAGAAACTGTTTTATCTACCAAAACCTTTGGCTCATGCCCTATAGTTGGGTGATGGCCCAGACCATAGCTTCTAATCTCCAGGTCCAGCTACAAAGACACTCTCTCTCCCCCTGGTTTTATGTCTCATAATCCAAATCACATTATCTCATGCTCCGGATGGCAAAAGTGTGTGTGTGCGTGTGTGTGTGCGTGTGTGTGCATGAAAACACATATGAGCAGACTTTTCAATTTTTTCATAAGACTAGAGTTTAAAAACTGGTCAATCAAATGTACTTGCTTTGGCCTTTGAGAAAGACAAAGAGGTTTTGGAGATGAAAGGAAAAAAATGGAAGGAACTATCTGTTTTTTCTTTTTGATTCATGACCTTCAAAACTCTAATCTTGGACTTTCTTTGTTAGCAATCTACCTGTGCTCTCATAAGATCTCCCACCAACTCTAAAGTTTGAAGATGCCAATTTTGGCTGTGATTCACAAATCAACACCTCTAAACCACATGAATGAACATCACGGAGTAATAGCTATTCTTAATAGGCAGGTACTGAATATTGAAGCTTTGTCTTAGAAATCTTTCATAGTTTTACTCATTCAAGCTTAAGGTAAATATGTTGAGAATTTTTATAAGAAATTGAGGCAGGGATTACATACATCAAATTTACAAAAACTTTTAATCTCTTTAAATTCACAAAAAATAAATGTTTTAGAATGAGTGTATTAAATCAAACAAGTACCTACAAGTATTTATAATACAGTAAAATTCTGAGTTAGGATAAATTTGTCTATAAAGTGTCTTCAAATATTCATATTAATGAATTCTTACTGTCTCATCATATCACATCCATAAATCAGCATCCAATGGTAAGAGGGATCTAAAATCAAGGATACTTCCCTATTTAAATATTCAAAATTCATGTGTCTTGTGTATTTAACTTATTTGAAATACATCAGAGAAACAAAATGAAGGCAGCAATATAATCTTAAACTTCTCCATCAAGACAACTCATTCTTAACTTGAATACCTTTCTCCCTGTTATAATGCATGATCCTCTGTGTAAATAAAACATACATATGTTTTTATGTATAAATACGTTCACTGTATTTGGCACTTACATGACATTTAGTAGCTAAGATATATCCCTTTACACTTTTTAAATATTTGAACTTGTATTAATTAGTGTCAGGTAAAATAAAACATACAAAACATTAGTAGCTTGAAAGAATGCTTATTTTTGCATAGTTTGGTAAGGAAAACAAATAGCAATAGACCCAGATAACCTCACTCTGGATAACTGGCTCATATGTCTGATGGACTCTAATTGATTGTATTGAGACCAAGTAATCTAGAATAAGCTTGGCTGCAGAATCAAACTTTTTCTCTGTGTTCTTCAGGTCTTCAGCTACTACCTAGGATATGTTCTCATGGTGTGCACCATGATCTAGGAAAGAGAATGCTATCTCGAGCAATTTTATTTTAATTTGAAAATGCTGATTGATACATATGTGTATTCATAATACATAAATATACCATTTTGATTCATATATGAATTAGTTTGTCAGCACCTCAGAGTAATGAACATATCCGTCACCAAAAACTTCTGTTGAATCCTTAAAGTAAAGCAAGATTTTTAAGGAGAAGATAGAATAGCAGGTGTGAGAGCAGGAGCATGCAGCCTCTTCCCTGGACTTCTATGTCCAACACGCATACTGCTGCCAAAGGAGAAAGCAAACCACTTGGTCAAGAAGACTCAGTGTCGGGATGTAGATACACAGAGCTACCTAAGATATGGTGATTAAGAAGACAAATCTACACTAAAATTTATTTATTGCAAAGGGTTTTGCTCAATTGAAAAATACCTTAGTCCTTTTCATTTTAAGATTTATTTTATTATATATCTAATATATATATAAATGTATATATTATACATTTATTGTATTTCTATATCTTTTTGCCAAGTAACACATGCATTAGGCATAGATTTTTTTTTTCCAAACATTTTCCACTTACAGTTGGTTGACTCCCTGGATATGGAATCCACTGACACAGAGAGGTGACTGATTATAATTCTGCCAATAATTTCTGGGCTCTTGTTTTTTCCAGTACTCTACATATTTGCTTTTACGTAGGTATTGTGCTGTTTTGTTTACTATGCACTGTGACGTATTTTGAAATTAAGTCATGTGGCTCCTCCTGCTGTCTTCTTTTCCTAAATACTGTTTTGTCTACTCAGAACCCTTAACAGTTCCACACAAAGTTTAGAATTTTTGTGAAAAATATTTAAGGAATTCTAAAAGGAAATTATCGAATTTTATGTACTTCCTTGATACGTTAAAAACCTCATTTTTCTACTTTACATCCACTGTGTACATTTCTATTTTCGCATCTTCTTTATTTCATGAATGCTTTATTATTTTCATTTTATCCCTTTCACCTTGTTCATTAAATTTATTCTTAAATATTGCATTAGGTTAAAACTTGTTGTAAATGGAATTTGTTTCTTAATTCTTTTCAAAGAGACAGATCATGGTTAATATATAGGACCAATTTGATCTTGTACATTAAATTTGTAACCTGACAATTTTTTCAAATTATTGTAATTATTTTCTGGTGGGGTCTGTAGGATTTTCTACCCACATAACATGTCACCTATCAAGAGAAATAATTTCATCTAAGTTGGATACTTTGCAGAAGTTCCGTTTTCTTCATACTCTAGCAAGAACTTCAAATGCTACAATTTATACAGATAACGATTTCTAGAAACATTTAACTAATGAACAACGCAGTTGAGAAGAAATAGAATACATGAATACAACATTAATGAGTGAAGAATTTGAATTGGTGCTAGAATATGTTTCATCAAAATTGGGCCTAATATTAGACAATATTATTGCTAAATTCTGTGAAAACATTTAATGAAAATTAGCAACAATATTTCTCAAAATTTCAGGAGGAAAGAAAACTTCCAAACTCAATTACAGAAACTAGCAGAAGTTGCACACCACAGCTCATGCACGTAATCTTAGCTGTTCACTAGGCTGAGGCAGGTTGATAGTAAGTCCAAGGCCAGCCTGAAAAATTTAACCAATTATCTCAAAACAAAAATCTTTTGGATTTAGTTCCAAGAGCCATAAAAAAGAAGCCAGCAGTACGGTGAAAACAAAGCCATATAAGAACAAAAGGTCACTTAAATAAAATTGCAAGTATAGATTCCTGCTTAATGTATGTAAAAACATCTTGAAATAAATACCAAAAAATATTGAATAATACATTTATAGGATTATTCACCACCATGAAGCATAATTTATCCCCTGGGAAAATGGTATAGCATAAATAAAACAATAAATATGACATACCATCTTAACAGAATGAAGGAGAAAACCATGACCATCTTATCAGATGTAGAAAAAATTGACGAATTTCAACATTTCTTAGGGTGTCTGAGACAGGCAGACACAATCTTAGGGAAGGAATGTGTTTTGTTTTGTTTTGTTTTTTTTTAAACTCATACTTTCAGAAGGTCTCTGTCCATTTATGGGCAGCTGGCAATAGTGGAATCACTTGCAGAGGCCTAGTTGGAGCAAAGCTCTTCAAGGCAGAATTCAGAGTGAGCTGAGGATGAATATATCATATATCTTATGGGTCAAGCCCCACTGATCCCCACCTTCTGAGTGCAAGTCCAATGCAAGTCCAGTGACCTCTCTCCCTCTTCTAGTCACACAAAAGATCCATCTATAAATCACAATACCCTAATGCATGAGGTTTTACAGGGACATGCCAGATACAAATCATAACACTCAAGAGAAAATATTGTAACAGTTAGTTGTAGAAGAAATTCACTACAATGAAATAGAGACCCCGTAAGACAAGCCCACAGCTTGTATTGCGTTGATGATTAAGAATTAGAGCCTTAGCATCTACTGCCAAAACAAAGGACAAAATCTTTTCCTATTAGTGTCAGAACAGCTTTACTTTTCACGGTGGAACTCTTAGTGCTAGACTTATTTTGTTTATAGGGCTTATGAAAACACGAAGAACACAGACCAGCAAATATAGGGACAAACTAAAACCAATATAAAACAACAAAAATACAGTTAATTCCTCTGACTTCTAAGAGTTGAAGAAGTGTTACCAGCACTGTGTATGTCAAGACGTGTGTTTGTGAGCATGTTCAAGCTAGAGTGACAAGACACTGAAAATAGCTTCAATAACAATCAATGATGTGTAAAATGTTGACATTTTCAGTGTATGGTTAACACGGTCACACTGTTTGGCAGCGGATTGTCTTCAAGATAAAATTCCTATCATTTTATGTCCAACATGAAAAATTTTAGTACAGTATTTTATTATATGTTGTTCTTAAAAAATATACACCACTGCCTTATCAGACAGACTGTTAACTTGTCTGGACGTAATGAACCTTTCTTTCTCTATCAATAATTCTAACTTCTATATATTCATTTTGTACTGGACACCTTTTACAAAAAAAAAAAATCCCACAATGGCACTAATGAATAAAATTGGGTCAAAAAATCTCCAGGTTAATGTGCATAACCTTTTTTGCCATTAAAGATACGAGAATATTGATAAACGCATTGGCTGTAGAGAATTTATCTTGATAGATGCTTTGCAATACTTTAAGCTAAGAAGCCTTTGTATAATTAGTATACACTGGTGAGGTGTTTGGCAAGTTTTAAATTATACTACAATTAAATTCAGCAAAGAGATTTATGTGAGTCAAAACTTATTTTCTGAAATTATTTTATTTAAAAATATAAAAAACACAGTAAAAGTTATCTCTCACAAGTTTGATATTGTGAAACAAAAGCAAAAATATGCTATAATCATAAACAAAGGACTTTTTTTACCCAGGAACATATTTAATAAGGTTTTCCTAGAGACCTTGAGAGAACTATCATGGCCTTTCTTCATAGTATTCAGGCATCTGTCCCTGACGGTTGCAGGGTACACCAACTGGATGTCTTGCAAACATCAGCTATCACGATTCCTCAGTATGTTTTCACGGATTGTTAACATCGTTACTTAAAACGATTGACATGTTCTAAATTACAAGATAGCATCTATTTAGTTTATGTCTCTCATCAATATTCAGTCTTCTATTAGGACAATTCCTATTTTGAATGGAGAGACAGAAGGTTGTCCTTCACCTTTCTATCCTTAATGTTTTATCTTTCCTGGACTTGAATGTATTTTATCCTTACCTTGGTAGACCATCCAAGCTCATTATATTTCCCTTTAGCTAATCACACTATCAGGTTCTGCTATCTCTGAAGGTTAAATGTTGTCCTGCATGACCAATATTATCGCATTTATTTTAAAATAAAACCAAACATAATAAGTCATGCTTTCAGAAAAGATTAGTGCCGCACCAATAACATCATGACACTATCACCATCTGATTAATTAGACACTTGAGTAATGCTCTTGCAAAGCTTGTGAATAAATCCTAAGGCGTACCAAGAGAAAACGCTATCTTCATGATCTATTTCATTAAGGGTAATTAAATTAGTAACCCTCCGTATATTCATATCACAAACCAAATCACTCAGTCAGTATGGCAGAGTAAATGCAAAGTATCACTGGTAATAACAGATGGTTAGTGAAAATACTTAGACTAATATTTTATTAAGAATATACTAGTCATTTTGTGAGTAGTTACTGTGTATTAAATATATACATAGTAAATATGACATGTGTTTTATATAATATAATTATAAGACTAGGTATCATCTTCGATAATATTATACAAAAGCACGGGTCAGCATAGCACAAGCTTTCATGAGTTGTATCTCATCTAATTTTATAAAGTATTCAATATGCTCTTTCAATGATTCCATCTCTTTAAGGAATGCAAAGCAGCTTCAAATTGTCTTAAATATGAATATATTCTGTTGAACAATGTATCTATGTATATTATCATTTATTAGCATGCGCTATGTAAATTCAACAGATCGTGTTTAAGTATCATTTATACTACTTTGGTCATCAGTCTCTTCATGTGAATCTTCCCTATAAAGAAGAAATTAGGAATATATTCATATGCTTAAATATAAAGACCTATTAGGATAAAAGACCAAAAGTGATGAAAGCATTTTTTACTGTTAAATAAAATCAGAACACTTGCTTCTAAATAGATTAAAAAATTAAATTCAATGACAAGACAGCAACTTCATAAGAAGTCGCTAAAGTGTGACTTTGAAAGAAAAGCAGTGAGAGGTGAAGCATATATGTGCATACACTTTATGTATTTATATGGACATATGTTCATATATAGCATGTATATGAAATGGACAGAAAGATGAGAGAGAAGAAGGAAAGAAAGAAGGAAAGAAAGAAAGAAAATGAAAGAAAGAGAAAGAAGGAGAGAGGGAGGGAGGAAGGAAGGATGACTTATACAATTATGTAGACTAAGTACTCGTTTCTCCTTCAATCCGCTTCCTGCAAATTCAGGAAAAGCCAGTGCTGCAGTTCAAGGAAAAGATGTTGCCACAGTTCAGTGCATTTCCAAAGGCCCAACAGCCAAATAAGCCAACATTTTTGAGTCCAAGGATTCATAAACTGGTAGCAACATAAGTTCAGTTAATTCAACACTAGTAAGATTATTGAAACTGTGGATAAAAAAAGAATCATCTTCGCATTTTCTCTCCATCCAGTAGGGAATAGATGTAAATAGTACAGGGAATAGGAAAGAAATGACTATGAAATAGTGTGATGTGTCAGGATTGCTCCTAGGGAGATTTTAGACCCTTCCTTAGTTCAACAAAATCCTGCATTGCTTTGATATTAAATCACATTGTCTCTTAATAAAAGCCTGTATTAAATTCCTTCTCTTCTGAGTAATTCTTGAATGACAAAAGCAAAGAGCAGCAGTATGTACTTTTGCGACAGCCGATGACTCTATTTGCCACAGAAAAAGTCATTTTTGAAAGGATAGCTGTCTAACTATTCTCAAACAAGTTAAAAGTAGGAAATCTTTACTCGTGTACCTCAGGTTCCTGCCTGTTAGCTGCAGCGTTTATTTTATGGAAGCTCCTGGGTTTCAAACAAAGTTGAAGTTGTCAAATTCCTGAATACAAACTATGATCCATATTGACTAAATATATTAGTTGAAAGACTGGACATATGAAATGTGCTCCTGATAATAAAGAAAAAGAGATGTTTAAACTAAAAGTATTTCTGTATCTAATTTTTCAAAAGAAAATGGAAAAACAATCATCGGCCGAGGAATATTTACAGTCTTTCTTTAGTCACCATCAAACGTAACATCTGAGATTGATTTACTTCTTTACGAAAAATCTAACAATGTTTTTTTTTTTTTTCACTTTTTGGATTCTAAATTGCTGTTAAATTTTGCATTTGCTATTTGTTAAGCATGAGAAAAATCAGATATCTTTTCAGAATTATTCACCAATTATTAAGTATATATGACACTTTATTTTAAACATAGTTATATTTAAGTATAAAATCACATATTGTATTAATTATTGAATGTTCATATATTTCTTATTCCTATGTTTTAAAACACTTGAAAGATAGCTTAGAAAATGTTTTCTTAATTATAAAATTGTGACTAGGAAAACAACCTAAAAGTTAACTGAAATAATTTTTCAGTTGTCAGCAAAATGCTTAAATTACACATGTACATTTTTATGTCTAATCAAATTCATAGATATGGCACAAGTTTAGCTTCTGTCTATAATACTTAATCCCAACTTTAATAAATATTTTCCATGAGGACTCAATGAATTATTTTCTTCACTTCACAGCTCAAACTATTTTAAGCGATGGTGTTTTGATTAGCACAACTTCTGAACAATTATCAGTTTTTATAACTTGATTAAAGCATGTTAAGAATTGACATCATTCCTGGAAATAATAATTTTTAAATAGTGGCTACTATCGTTTAATAGTTATTAGTTGTCTCTCAAATTTCTAAGTTTGCTTTCTTTAAACTTCATGTAGACACATGATTGATTTTGTGCGTGATTTATGTTACCATGTTTCACATGAGGATCTTGTGGTAGAGGAATAGAAAGATTATGAGCTCACAATATCCTCATGTGAGGGGCCGAAGCAATAGCTCAGGGGTTAAAGCACCTGCCTAGCAATCACTAAGTACCTGAGTTCAATTCCCCTGCACCATGTAAGTTGGGCAACCTGGCACATGCATGTAATCCCAGCACTTGAGAAGCTGAGATGGGAGAATTGCTGTGAGTTTAAGACTGGCCTGGATTATACAGTAAGTTCAGGACCAACCTGGACTAAACAATGAAACTCTGCTACCCAACACCCCCCCAAAAAGAAACAAGATCCTCATGAGATATTATATTGTATACTGTTAGTTTGAGCTGCATTCGTATATTTACAACACAACAAGGACATTATTACTCATTATATTGTTATTAAACACCTACATGTAATATAGTCCTTGAGCACGATATGTCATCTATAATTCAAAGTATCCTATCCAATATAAACTACAGATATCACAATTAGTAATTACACTCGGTATCACTGAGAGAAGTGTAATTATCTCCTTTTCCAGAACACGTGCTCAGACATCCAAAGACCTGTGTCAAGACTCACTTATATTTATAACTAAAAATATAAACCAAATTACTGGGGTTCTCAACACTTGATTTTAGTTCAATTAAAATTTTATGGTACCTGACAGCAAAAAGCAATTGTTTTGTAATTTTAATAATATTTTATAAATGTATCAAGCAAACGTTTCATTCTGATCAGAAATCCTCACTTTCATACTGCTGAACTGATATCCCCTAAGTAACCTGGCTTGGAAGATAAATGACTGGTTTGCACTCTGTAAATTAAAATCTAACAATGTCACTGTGACCTTATTTACATTTCATGAGGAAGAAAATTTTTGGAGATCAGGGCCATGTTTCTATGTCTATGGGAGATATTCAGAAATGTCAGTCTGCAGGAAGTTGGAAAGGCAAAAGTAAAAGTTTGTAAGTGGTAAGTAAGAAAGGTATAAAGAGATTGTCTGATCTCCTAACACATTATAAAGTGTCTCTGAAGTAAAATTTCACAGAATGGATAAGCTGTGTAGACAGGCACTGTTGTTTATAAATTGCTTTACAAATTGCAGTTGGCAATGGATAAATGAGGTCTTAACCCACTTCACGATGTTAAGACAGAATAAATGTTACTTTCCTCATTGCTGTAAACAATATTGTCTTTTTAATTTTACTGCGGATCTTTAACCTCACTATGAAACACAGGTTTTAAGATTGTTATAAAATGAAAATTCAATATGCTTCCAGTCATGTCAAATCTACATTGACCAAGAAAGAATAACTTTCTCTTACACAAACTTGTATAGTTTACATGTACACCTTACAAATCTGGTCTCATTAGTTCTGTTAAAATAGAATTTAATGAGATGTAAAGTAGATTGAAAAGTCAGTTTCATTTTGACAATGTTTTTGTTTCCTGAGAATAAATTTAAGCCATATTTCTGTTAAACAAGAATAAAGAAAATATTAACATTTTATGCAATACCCTGTCATAATAGCTTCCATTACCCTTTATGAGATTGGGAGCATATCAAACATGTTTATCGATAACAAATTGGACTGGATAAATCTATTAGCTGTATTCTCATTCCTTACCAATACCATTGATAACAATTTCTGGTAGTATTTTCAAAGAGCTTAAATGATGTTTCTTTTGTAATAGAAATGTGATTAAATTGGAAATGATTTTTAAAAGATCTTTAACTTTATTTATTGCAATATCATTTGATTTGAATTCCAAAGCTCTCCTATCCCTAGGTTAGTGTGTAATTAAAAATCTTTTAGGTCCCAGCAAAATAACAATTGCAAATGTAAGCATGATATCAGATAATCTATTTTAATAATACTTTTACTCTTATTTTAAATAACATTTCATTACTGAGCTTAAAGTTAAAATGTATTTTTGAAAGATTAATACATATTTGTCTTGTTGCTACATTTTATTCAATAAAAAATTGCCTTGAGTACGTTAGAAAGATTGTCATTAAATTTTCTCAAATGTGAATTTGCTAAATATATTTTGTTATATTTTACAAAATATATATGTCCATTGTAACATTTTTGAAAACAGGGGATTATTCAGTGAAAATTTGAATTGCTTTGTAATGTCCCTCTTCAAAATAGTTCCCAATATTTTTGTTTAGGACCTCACTTGGTCTATTATGTTGATGTACTCGGTGCTGTAGACCCTGTGTAGTAACTTTTATGTAATCATATCTTCTCTTTATTCCTTCTTTTAAAAGGCCAGATCTCATCACTTTGTACCCCAGCCTTGTTATTAATTCACTATGTAGCCCAAGCTAGCCTTGGACTGACTCAAGGCATTCCTCCTGCCTTAGCCTCTCTAGGGCTGGAATTACAGGCATGCACCACCATGCCTAGCTTCATGTGGTGCAGTGGTTCTCTCTTTTCTTCTTTAAAAGGATTCAGTCTCTCTCATGCCCTTTGATCAGGGACTTATGTCATGGAAATAAGTTGGCATATCCACCTGTCTGTTCCTCTTCTTTTGTTAAGTTTGCATCTTATTGAGTTTGTGCATGTGATCATTTCCCATTTCGATTTGTTGCATATAAATCTCAATCAAATTACACTAAATGGTAAGATTTTACAATTAAAGCAGTACAGAAGACTGATCTTCAAATCCCTTCAGAATGACTTGGTTATGTTTTTGTCTATTTTAACATAAGGGTGATACTACTGACACAGTGTGTGTGGACACAGGGAAGCTAAATCTACTATAAAACACAGGACTTTTCCTATGAAAAAGCAAACACTCATCAGTGAGAGATAAATTAGTTCTGAAGAACAGCGTTGTTAGTATTTTGCAAGAAAGATATTGAGCTGAAAAGAACGTTGACAAATAGGAATACACCTCCCCTTTCCTGGGTAGGCAGAACCAATAATGTCAAAATATATGTATTACCAAAATTAGGTAGATAGATAGATAGACGGATAATAGATGATAGATAGGCAGATAGATTTAATCCAAATAAAAAAATACTATCACCATTATTTATAGAACTAGAAAAAGCCCTGCAAAAATATATGTGGAATCAGAATATCTCCAAATGGCCAATTTGATTCTGAGGAGGAAGATTACAGCTTGAGATACCAAACATCAGATTTCAAACCATATTAGACTATAAAGCTACAGTAGTAAAAACATCATGGTACTGACACAAAAATAGAGATATATTGATCAATGAAATAGAATTCAGGATATAACCACAAAAACCCCACCCATCTAACTTTTTACAAAGATTACTTAAAAATACAGTTGATAAAAGACAATGCATATACACACTGGATGCACACATGCAGAAAAATAAATTGAGACCCATATTTCTCATTATCTACTAAAATTAAATCAAAATTATTACAACTCTAGATATTAAAGCAGACACACCAAATCAGCTTGAAGATAAAATAAGAAAAACTCCTGAATATATAGGAATAAGGAAAGATGTTTTAACAGAAGTCCAATAGCAGAAGAAATAATATCAAGAATTAATAAATGAAACCATATCCAAATAAAAAGGTATTTTCCCAGAAAAAGAAACCATCAGTAGAGAGAGGAGACAACTTGTAAGATGAATAAAGAATCTTCGCTGCCTACTACTCAGACACAAAAGTACTATTATCTAGAATAGGAAACATCTCAAAAAGATCAGATTCTCCAAAATGAAAGACCTAATCAAAATTGGCAACTGCAGTATGTATACCAGTCTCATTTGAACCATGGCCAAGTAAACCTAAATAAGTACATGAAAATGTTTAGCATCCTGGGCTGTTAGAGAGTTGCCTGTGAATATGCTGGAAGTTCATCTTTAGAAAGAATGGCTAGTATCTGGAACCCAAAACCAACAGAGCTGTCAGTGTTGCAGGAAAAAACCAAAGTCTCCCACATTGGTGATTGAAATATAAACAAACTAGTACAGCCACTATGGAAATTCAGTATGAAGGACCCCAAAACTTAAAATTGGGAATTTCATTTCACCCAGAACTTACTTTTCTGGGAATCTTTTCTAAATAACCAAAGAGATCATATAATAGGGATACATGCACACTCATGTTTATAGTAACATAATTTATAATAACTACATTTTGGACTATATGCTCTTCAGCAGATAAATTATATATATATATATATATATATATATATATATATATATATATATATGTAAAATAGAGTATTAGTCAGCTATAAATCAGACAAATTTGAGCCATTTTAATAAAGTAGATGCATCTTTAGGTAGTGTTAAATAAAATAAACCAAAGGAAAATGGTTAAATATTGCAAATTTTTTCTTATACTGGAAACCCAAATACAAATAATTTAAGGAGCAAAGTGAAAGACCTGATAGAAAACAGAGAGAGAAATTTTATGGAAATGAATAAAGCATTTGGGATGAGGAGAAATGAAGGGTGGGAAAGAAAAGGAAGAAATAAAAATGATTAAGATGTGGTATGCATATGTGTCGATTTGCCAAGATAATTATTATTATGTTTTGCAAACATATGTTAAGACAAATACGTTTTAAGAAGAAAAACAACCGCAGCAAAGCAAAGCAAACACACAAACACATCACTTTGCTGAAGGTGTGAGAAAGTGCATCTGAGCCGTAAGTATCTTTTCTCCTTTGAGTGGTGTTTCAAATTATCTCTCAGACATGCTTCACGGGTCGTGATAATGGTTGTGACATTTTCCCTAAATGCATTGAAAGTAGAATGTTTCTCTTCCATGTTCTAATTGTCTTTGCTACTATGAGTGGTTTCGTAGTATAATATCAGATGTCTTTCATCAGAGCCGTAACCTCTATCACAAGATTTTTAATGCATGTGAAAAACAACATGAAAAATGACACAGTACTGGTTCAGAAAAGAAATTGGGACTAGGATGTCAGGAATAATAGAAAGAAAAGACTGTACTGGGGAAGTGCCAAACTATTTACTGTACAATCAGAAAAAAAAGAATAGATATCATTTCTAGTACTTTCTTACAGAAAATTAAATATGTATCTATTTACTTAAGCTATTTTTTCAAATTCAAACTTTATTCTTGAACTATATATAATTATAATTAAATTACTGTGACTTGAATGCCTATTGTACTACTTAATATTAATGAATTGAAAGTTGATCTTGAGATCTCTATGCCATATCTAATTTCGTTCACACTTGCCCCATGAGTTTGTTAAAGTTTTGTCTTGGCTACTACGTAGTTTAAGATATTAGCATTATTGTTCGCTCTAGTTCTTTGGCAATCCATGTTTAGTCCACGAGGAAATTGTGTGGGCTCCACATTGAAAACACACACAAAACATGACCATTTCTTATCTCATCCATTGCTACAACCATTGAACTAACCACCATCGTCTGTCACCTGGTTAACAGTATTAGAATTCACTAAGTCATTTTTTTTTTTAATTTTTAACCCTAAACACTTGATTCATTGTAGGGCAGAAAATGTTTCTCTGAAAGAACTAAACCTGCTGTTTTCATTCTTCTGCTGAGAATGCTATCCTGTTTTTCAATGTAATTCATAGCATCAGAGATCTTAATGGTCCATTCCATTCTGTATTTGTGTTGCCCATTATCGTGTACTCCTCGCACAATAGTAATTCCTGCAAAATTTCAAGTAAGCTTTCACTTTATGTTGCATGAGCAGAAATTTTTTCTAGAAGGTGCTCATCTTTTAAATTCTCCAGTATAATTATTCATTTTTCAATATTTTACTCAAGTGTTATTCTTTTATTGAAGACTAAAAAAGTGTAATTTATTCCCTCCTTTCCTCATATTTTTTTCTCTACTCACATAGTCATTATCCCTTTAAATAAGTTACTGTATCCATTCATAATCACATTATATGTATATATTTTCTCCACCATAATGTAAGCTTCAAGGTACTAGAAATCTTATTTTTCTATGCAGTGATAAAACCCCAGTGCCTAGAACAGGGCGCTACACAGAATAAAAGATCAAGGAAAAAAATCTGCTGAATATATTTGAAATTGAGAGGCAAAGTTACCTTTTGAGAAAGACTAAATAAACTTTTGTACATTCTTAATATGCTCTGTATCTCTAAGCATTTGATACATTTATGTATCTTTTGTGAAAATATTTCTGTAAATAGTCTTGGTGTCCTTTGTACACTCTAAAATTTCCACTAAATTATTTCCTTACCTTCACATGCCTACAAAACTTCATTTCTTATCACTTAAGGTGTCTCCAAATATTTTAGAGGCATATTCAGTAAATCTTATGCGTTTTAATCTAGCATATACATCTTTGTTGATACACACTAAATAATTTAGGAGTAACTATCACTTATTTTCACTTACCCTTTGCTATATTCTAATGAACACACACATTCACACACACATGGGCACATGTGCCTGAGGACATGGGTCTTTGAGATTCGCCTATCTCACTAGTCTAAATATATTTTCTCCAAATCTAATCTTCATTAAATCTTCTCACGTTGCAAAAGCCACACTCATTTTCCAGCATCTTTCTATCCCCCAATTCATTCTGATGTTATTTTACATATGATTGCTTTCAACAACATACTAAAAATGCATAAGTTTTAATTTTTACACTAGTATTATAGCTCAGCAAACATTTTTTGTTCAGATTTTATCTATTTTTCTTTCTATCATTCTGCTCCAGTCAGACAGCAACCATGACTGTATTATTCTTTTTGAAAACATTACATGAAACAAAGAATGCTGTGAAAGAGAACTCGATATTTTGAGGTGGAGAATAAGCACATATATACAAGATGTCGAAGACCATGCTTACATTCCATAATTCACTAAAAACCCTCAAAACTTTTTTACTCAGAGTAACATTTTTTAATGAAAGGACAAACATAAATGTAAATCTACATTTTTAAAATATAGAGGTCATCAAATGTTTTTAATTTATCTTGATTTATTGCATAAATTCAACTACCTACAAAAGGAGAGACAGAGAAAAAAACTTCACCATTTAATTTCACGCTTTGTTTTTTTTTTTCTCTACAACATGATATTGGCACATAAAGAGACAGCTGGGCTAATGGAACAGCTTTGAGAATACAGAAACAACCCTACATCTCCTCAGATATCTCATCTTTGACAAAGGAAACAATTGCTTCTTTCAGAAGCGTTTCTGGGAAAGGTGTTTCCACATACAGAAGGATGAAGCCAGCCCCACATACTTGCCAGGTGTCAATGCAATAGGCTTAAAGGTCTTGCTATTTAATACTTTAATATTATGAATAATAACTGTATTTTAAAATATTTAAATTATAAATGAGAAGTTTGAGAATAAGAAAGAAGTTCTAGCCATTCAGTAATCTGACAAAAAGTATTAATATTATATTTCCAGTTTTGCTGGGTGATCAGAAAGGATGAACATATAGGAAGAAAAAAAGATCTCAATTAGACATTCTTATGAAGTGATAATTGCTTTCTAATAAGCCTATGAACGGTATTACATAGGCAAAGATATTGCTGAGACCAGAATATAACAGTATTATCCACATCTAAGTTAAAACATATAAATTTAAGAGGTGTGCCTACCTTGCAAATGGAAAAAAAGCCTACAGATGATTGCTGTTCTGTTCAAGCTTCCATATGTATATAAAAATATGCAATCTATAATAGCTTCCTGTTGTCAACAGTGTTTCTGTATAGATTGTCAAAAAATCATACATTAAATCAAAAATAAAATTAAGGTTAATGGAAGAGAAAAATGACATTCTGATGTTTGTGCCTCAGATTTTGTGACTTATCTGGGCAACCAGTATTTTACCTTTGTCTAGTGATTTTCATATCATTCATGTGTACAATTTTTATTAATTAAGACATAATTTGGTTGAGATTGCATTGAATATCAAAAGCCTTGTGCTTGCGGCTTTCAATTTATCAATGATGCTAGGAAAACTGTTTATTCAATGGCAGAAAGATTTCAGTTCTTGTTACTCTTTAAGATTTTCATTAAGATTTTGCTGAACTCTTTTGTCCTAAAAATTCAAAGTCAAAAGATTTTGCATGATATTTTTCTGCACAAAACACACTCAAATTCAATGGAAATATTATGTATCACATATACACATATTTATAAAATGGGAGAAGATTTTTCAGGGTTGAATGTTTGTATCGCTGGCATGAAACAGTTTGAGGCAGGAAACTTGCAGTTTTAGAGAACTCAGGATTTAGTGAGACCCTATCTCAAAATAGAACACTAAAATATAAAAGGTTTACACTGCGTGTCAATCCTGATTTCAATTCCTAGTATTGAACACAATAATAAAAATCTATTTGTTTGAGTTTTTAAAAGCTATAGATCATAGAGAGGAAAATTGTTTTTTACATAATAATTTTTCTGTTTTTGCCAGCATAATCTAAATACATCTGTATGTGCGATATATATGTTAACACATATAAAATCTTTAAAAAGATATTCTATACTTGACATTTGTCTTGTTTTCCTGTTCAAGTGACTAATAATTGCATATGCATGCCTTTACACAAACACATGTATTTTTATTTTATATATTTAATTTTGTGTAACATTACATTTTTCAGTACTTTGGGGAAAGTATTAAGTAACTCATAAAACAAAAAAGCCAAACTTAAATATATAAGACCTCACATTGTGTTCGTTTTTCAAAAAAAAAAAGAAATCACTGGACAACAGAAGACATGATCTTATTCAGACTACTACAATGGAAAAAAAATCACTAATGATGAACATCTTAATAAAAAGAAAACGCTTGCAATTTTCCAGCCTCGGCTTTAAGAATTATTGGTGAGTCTCAGGAGAGACGGAGAAGAAAGATCAGCGAGTCTTCTTTGAGAAGTGGAGGTGATCAGGTCATGGAATATATAAAACGCAGAGTGGTCCACTGGGACGTAGAATGAGGAAAGGATTTCACAGCGTTCGTTCTTTACCAAACATGCAAGGCTCAGCTAAATTTTAGCACCACTTTTGTTTGAGAACACCAATTTCAAAAGAAAAAGAAAATGTCATTGGAAGTTTCATTTAATAAATGGTTTTAACTTGAGACATTGTGAATGATTGGTAATTTTTTTAACCAAAGATATTTTACTAGATGAAACTTTTGAGTGAAAAAAATACATTTGGTCTGAGCATAACTTCTTTGCTTTATTTTCAATATGTGAGAATAAAATGTATTTGGTTATTATTGGTAGTATTTAGGGTATTTTTTAAAAAATTAAAAAAGCTCCATCTACTAATACAATTAGTACAGAAACACACATTTTTAAATTCTTAAAAGAGGATTTGTATTATAAATATGAAGTTATTTATTATTTAGTACTGGGAATTTTCAAGCTCCACATCTGTCTTTAAAAATATATTAATGTTATTTCTAATACCTAACTTAGATTGACAATATAATTCGATTGAAGGCTTTTAATTTTTTAAATTATTACCTATGATTAACATACGGAATACAGAAAATGGCTGAAATAAAAATTATCATTTCATAACTCTAGAATTTATTCTTCATCTCTAAGTGTAGTTTGGTCTGTTACCCTCATATTCATATTATGAAAGCACATTTAATTATTGCCATATGAGAAATAATTTTCCATAATGGCTGTGCTAGCATACATTTCTACATATTATTTAAAAATTCCCTTTTCTCAATATATTTACCCACGTTTTTAACTTTTTTGTCTTTTTTAGACAATACAATATGAATACCTTACTGTAGATTTTACTGTGATGATTAGTGATGTTGATTTTTTATGTAATGGTTGGCTATTTTTCTGACTGTTTTTGAAGAATGTGTATTGATCATTTAATACATTTAATACCATCTTTTTCTTTTGGTTGAGTTTTTGCTGTTAGTTGGCTTATATATTCTAGATGTTAGTCTCTTATTGGGTAAATTATTTGCAAATAATGCTGCTGTACAAAGACTTCTTTGATAAAATTCCATTTCTCTAATATCATTTTTATTACAGAATTTTATTAAAAATAAAAAAAGATTTCCATCTCAAAAGCTCAATTTATTTCCCTTATAGTTTTTTTCCCTAATGGTTTCAAAGTTTGTATTTCATAATTAGGTACTGACAAAGTTTGAGTTAATTTTTGTGTATGCTGAAGAGAAAGTTCTCATTTTATATTTTGAGCATGTGTATGCCTAGTTTTTCCAGCGCACTTTTATTGAAAAGCTGTTTTCAATAAACATTCTTGTCACTGTTGGTGAAAATTTATTGGCTATAGATGCATGTATATATTTCTGCATATTTATCCAATTAATTGGTCTGTGTTTTTCTACCAGTTGTGTATATATATATATATATATATATATATATATATATATATATATATATATATTCTTCTATGATTCCCATGATTTTCACAGAAATTAAAGTTCTTTGAAGAATATAATTGATATTTTGGTAAGAACAGCAGTGAATCTATTTGTTTGTGGAGTCGTTTATAAGAATTTTACCAATGGTAGTTTTACAATTTGTGACCATAGTATGATTTCGCTTCTTTTTGTGTGGGCTTCAGTTTCTGTCATTAGTATTATATGTTGTATTATAGAACTTTCATATAATTTTTTACTCAATTTTAAAGTGATACATAGACACCTAAAATTGTACATACTTAAGGCTTATAATGTGATGTCATAATAACATTATGTATTGTGTACTGTTTAAATCAGGCTAGACATGCCTATCTTTTCAAATATTTATAACATCTAACACTGAAAACATGATCCACCACCGCAGGCTTCAGGTGACTGTCATTAAGCGTTGATTCTGGGCTTGTCATTTGCTTGTCTGTGGAGTAATTCTTTCCTCTTTTCGAGTTGTTTTCAACTGAGTAGATAGCGTTGTAAATGCAACTCCGTTTCTCTTAGAATAGGCCACCTTGAGGCTGTCTGATGCTCGGTGTCTTCGCTACATTACCACAGGTTCCCTTCTTTAGGTCCCTACTCAGGAACAGTTGTTTACTCTTTCTTTAGAATTTTTTTTTTTATTTTTCGCAGGACAAGGCATGATCCATGGACAATTTGCAGGTATGTAACCAGAACTCCAAAGAAAGTTTCACCAGTAAAAATTAATAGTATTAAATAAAGCACGACATTTAGGTGAACATATATTTTACAAAATGAAAAAATAGATTTTAATATAAACTCCAAAAATGCTATTGCTTTATTTTAATTTGTTTAGAATTTTGCAAATTCTCTCTAACCTCACCAGCTATGGTTATTACTCATACATAGCAGAATTCAATTCAGGGTAACAAAAAATACTGCATCTTTTTACTTGTAAATTTTATGAGCCTTAAAGTGATTTTGGTACTTATGTTTCTTTTTTACTTTAGATAACACTTTGCCCTTTCTTGTATATAATATCTAAAGATTTATAATCACTCTATAATTTTTCTGCTACACTCATCTACTAAATTTTAAGTATTTTTAACATAATTGCTGTCAATCTTAAACTTCTTAGTTCCTTCTTTCACTTTAATTAGTATAAAATTTGAATAAAATAGTTCCATTTTCAATATCATGCCCACTAAGATATTTTCACATTTCCATGAGATCCTACATTCTGAAATAAAAATGTGTTATATGATCATTTGGCTTTAGTCTTTTTGATTATTCCTATTTCAAGTTCTAGAGCAGCTGCTCTATTTCTTCTTTTATTAAAGGTACTAAGTGGTGTTTTCCTAAAATTCTTACATTGACAAACACACTTACTTAGTTTCTAATTTGTTATCAGTATAAACATTGCTATTACAAGTAACTTTAAATTTCATATCACTTTTGAGAATTAATGTGTCTCTTTTTGTAACTAATTTTGAAATCATCACGAATAAGTTATGCCATCTTTTTATATTAATATTCATGAATTTTATTTTTTTCATGGTAGTATACTTATATATTTGGTAGAAAAAATTTAGAATGGTATGGGTCTACTGAATATTTAATCATATGTTTGATATGCTGAGCATTTTGTTGTTAATGTGTCCAAGAATCATACATTCCAAGTTTAAAATATGTTTTAGACGATGACATCTTTAGAATAATTTTAAAATAATTGTCTTTTCTGTTAAGAAATATCAAGGATCATTTTGATGTTGTGTTACCAGATGGAGTGTGGCCAGCACAGTGTTGGGATATAAACTGTGCTTTTCAAAACAACAAGAAAAAAATGGAAAACAAATATTATGTAACAACAATTATCTGGGAGGTTAACCAGAAATGCGTTAATGAAACCCCTCGGAAATATACAAAAAAAAAAAAAAAATATTTAAAGAGTGTAGCTCAGACCTGAAACATTGTATCAAGAAAGTATTAAGAAAAAGGCACAGAAATATGGGAACATATAAAAGAATTATGTAGTTTCATGTAGCTCGAGGTTTACTACTGGTTATGCATGCTGCATACTACACTATGAAATCTTTGAAATATTCTAAATATTCATGGATATGCACTCCTTTAAGGCTGCAGCTGTGTGAATCCATATTATTTATCTTAGACACATGTATACATACTAGAAGACAAAATTAAACTAACATAAAATTATAATTTTCCTTAATATAATATTTCCCTTACATTTTACACATGAAGAAATCAAGGCCAGTGTCGTCTTTTTTACTGCTCTATTTTGATGGCCTTCTTAATTATTGTCATATATTAAAAATGTAATAACTTCTGACACAGATTAAAATAGCCTAAAGTTTTATTCCAAAGTAATCGAGAGGCTGGGGAGGGAGAATTATGAGTTTGAGCCCAGCCAGAGCAACATGGTAAGACCCTACCTGAAAATAAAAAAAAAAGAAAAAATATTTAGTATTTTACCTTACTGGCTCTTGGATTTTATCCCTAATTCTGCAAATGATTATTTAGACTTTGCCATTGTGTTGCATTTGCATATGAATAAAAGAGAATTATTGAAATAATAAATCACTAGTATCTTCATGAAAATACACATACACACTAATTTTCTTAGAGTATGAAAAATACCTCAAACATAATAGCATAAATAATTATGATGGAACATTTAATAAATCCATTTTATCTGGGAAAACAATATTTCTAAAGTATCAACCATGTCTGGAAATAATTGGTATGATTTAGTCTTAAATTATTAATTTTGCAAACCCTGGATATAAGGATGACTTTGTGGATACCTCATTTCAGAGAAAACTCTCACCTTTTCTTGTTTCAACCAATCTTTAATTTTGTTCTTTGAATTAAATCCTTTCAAGAGACTCTAATTATAAAATTTCCCAGGGTTAATGGAGTAGCCGAAACACAAACCCAATAGCATAAGACTTTCAAAACCATGATCGGCTGAAATGTCTTAACAGTTACCAAGGAAACTATCTTTACAAACTGTATATATCTAGGTAACATAAGAATTGCAATTTAACCAACTTTATTAGATAATATGAAGAATAAAAGTGAAAAAATCAAATATAGTATAATTTAAACAGACACTGTGTTTAAATTTTAACATTCCCCATTTATCTTAAGTTGGTGTTAAAATTGCTTTTTGCTTGGAATGAGTTGACAAACCAAAAACCAAACTGACCTCAAAATTATGTAGTAAGTATACTATATGTCTTCCAAACTTACAGTGATGACAGTATTTAACTTATCACTTCTTCAAATATTTTATTAATTATCAGTCATAATGATTTTTGGAAAGCAAAATAGGCAAGTAAAATTTAAAAGACAGTAACATACTACTAGAAAATCACATCTATTTATTATTTAACACATCAGTATTCACGTTGCCTCATAGCAGGAAAAAAAAGCAAAGTTTTTGGTCAAACCTAACGCTGAAAGCACAAAAATATATATTCAGAGTTTTGCAGAAGGAAGTATATATACAATATATACTCTTACATAGTTTATGAACACTTATTATTTGCAAAAACCACAAACCTGGAAGGCACCCTGCTCATATAAGCCGTGATCTCACATATGTATGAAAAGAAGAGTTCGGCTTATAAAATTACAATGTCAATAGTAGTTACTAGTGCTTGGAGCTGCAAAGAGGAGGCTGTGCAGGTGTTGGTCAGAGGAGTCAAAACTTACTTAATTTGGAAAGGGAAGCTTCACAGATCTATAGTACAATGTGTCGATGGTAATTGATCAATAATAATACATAGCAGTATTGAAGATTGCTGTAAGTTCACTTAAGTGTTCTTAACCAAAATTATAATTCTGTGACTTAAAACAAATATTATTTGACTTCATTTGTCTTCATACAGACATATATGTTTCAAAGCACAATATTGTTCATAATATTATGAATAATATGTATACAATTTTATATTTCAAAATTTAAAATTTAAACAGTTCAAAACAATGTTTCTAGCCATGTTTTGTTCAATAAATATTTTCTACAATACTTCATTATGTCAATGAAATATACATGTATTTTAAAGAAAATAATATCGTTTTTATAAACTACAAATATTGTTTTTAAAATGTGTAGATAGTATTTTAGAATTAATATGTAATTTCTTCACTTCAATAAATTATTATGCTCTTTTTGTAATCATGTAGTCAATCAAGAAAAAACTGTTAATTACTTAATCTGATTCTTGAAAAAGATTTACAGGAATCTAGGTAGAAAATGTTACTATCAATTGAACCAGGAATGAACGCATGAATATGATTATACTTACATATCCTTTGACCACATTTTAGATTTCTTCCAATGTGGAATGTGTGTAGTCAATATTAAATCAACATTTCTTATAATCTTTCCCGCAATCACCATAAAACAGTAACTTAATAATAGAGATGTTTTCTCCATATTTAGAATTTACTACAAGTGCCGAGTCCTCTATTTATTAAAGGTAAACACTTTTATTCTCTATACTTACATAGAAAAAATGTTATTTTACATATACTGAATTTGATTCCACTCTAGATTACTATTCAGAGGTTTTTGAGCTGTTTTGTAGGTTTTAAGGTTTTTTCTGTCCTAGATAAACTTTGAAGACCGTTTTTACTTTAATTTCTTTAAATAATTTTTTTTTCCTTCCCATATAACAGAGCCAAATGGACAAAATTCTGGGAGTCAAAGGGTCTGAGGAAGGAGCAGGAGGGTGGGGAACAGGGAGGGGATGGCATTGTGACGATGACACTATGTGTGTACACCAAACGTGCAAGTTCAGGGTACCCAGTGTGTATCACATGTATGCACTAATGAAAATGGGCAAATAAATAACAATTAATTGATTTCAATCAATCTGGTATCAAACAAAATTATTACATGTAGTTTGGAAACTATCGATATAAAATTTGCTTATTGAATTATAAGATTAAAATTCCCTCATTAACATGAAACCAACGTATAATTACTTCCAGAGCCATATTACATACTAAAACAATAAACTTGAACTTTTCATTTATAAAAAGCATGATGTCAACTATAATTCTGAAAAATGGGACAATAATTATGTTATTTAAAGAATATTAAATTTTGATAACTTTCTTAGTTTTTTGAGTTTTTATGACTAAATCGCCACCTCTTTGATTTTCCTGTCTACTCAGTTAATCTTCATGCTATCAACAAGAATTTGTTTTTTTCATTGTCGTTACATTTTCAAAAAATGACTGTGTTGTGCTGTATTCTACTTGCTTTAATATGCTAACATAATGTTATAAAAAATTATCAAGACCTGTGGCTACACATTTTTTTAAATTTAATAAAAGAAAAGTGTTTCTTCAACTTTGTTAATATTTACCAGGTACAGACAGCTCTACAATGAATTTCATGCTTTCATAATTTTCCAATATCTTTAGTTTTGTATCATATATCATGATGAACTAATCCTGAGAAAACACATTTTAAGTTACATATTATAGTTATAATATTTTTATATGTATGGAGACCTTTAGAGTACCTTGTAGTATGGAGATCTTTGGTGTACCTTGTAGACAAATGGTCTTTTTTTGTATGTTAAGTACTTCAATGATTTTTTGTATCTATTCTATTTGAAAAGAAAGATGCACATTAGTGGAAGGTACAAAATTAATATGAATTAATACTAATGTGTTTATCATTTTTTTATTTTTGTAGAAAAATATTCAAATATATACAGAAAAAAGTCAACATAAACACAAGAATATCTATTTAATAAATTTTAGACACATGCATATGCTACATAATTTCAATTTTGACTATAAAATATTTAACAATACACAATGTAAAGATAGAAACTGATAATTGTACCTTTTTAATATAAGATTTGAACATATTTATATATCCAGAAATTAATTTTAATAATTTTAATCATCCAATTTGTTAACAGTGAAACTGTTTTCATCATGAAATTTTACAATCTGATTAGAAATCGCAATATAATGTAATATAAACAAAATTAATGTGCAAAATGTCTTTAAACCACCCCCTTTTTATATTTCATTTCAATATTTCATAAAAATTAGTTACATGTTGTGATATTCTATATGAAAATTTAGAATCCATTCTCACAATTTTATAATTTTTCCCTGATATCATATTTTTGGTAGAAGGTCACATTTCTAGAAAGCATACAATGTGACATGGAATTATGTATGCATATGACATATTTGGATTTGTGTGTATTTAACGTTTAAACTTGTCTGCATTCACGTTATTTTTAGTGATCATTTTGAGGACAAAAAATATTCCCTGGATTTTTTTATGTGTCGATTTGATTAAATTGACAGCAAATAAATTGTGACAACATAGAACCATATATTTTGAAGCAGCTTCTTGTCACGTTGCCTTAAGGTATGTGTCAACATTAAATACTGGATTGGATGTGAAGTTACAGTCTCCAAGACAGTTTCTTATCCACAAAATTTTTTGAAGGAAGAATATATGAAAGATTGAGACGTACAGTGAAGTAAATGTAATTTATATTTACTTGTTTTCTATTTGGATGATGCTTCCACATCTGCTGTACTGGTTTTTATGTAGATGCTTTATACAATAATTATTTTCTTATTGACATAAGCATACCTATTTAGTTTTCATTTTTTCAATTTCTATGTATTTCATATTAAATTCTATTTTAAATTTGGGCATTATTTTACACAGCTATATAAGTATTAATTTGAAGTTGTTGCTGATTTTCTATGTAACATATTATCTTTTTTTAGAGCAGAGAACATGTTTATAACAAAACATTAACAACTCATCAGCAGATAGCATATCATTCATCTTTCAAAATATGTACATTGAGAAAACCAACCTATGATCATTGATAAATTGACATTTAAATCCATGCATTTTGAGGTAGGCCTGTAATCTCCACAGTGCCATTATTCACCTTTAGGAAACTCCCCACGTCCAAAACAATTATATCTTTGCCTTATACTGAAGCAATTCTGAAGGTTCTTTTGAGTATAGTATATGCTTGTTGAATCAGGGACCACCAGAAACTATGAGTTATTCATGCAATTTATTAGAAGAAATGAATATTAATCCTTGAGAAATTAATTAAAATACATATATGTATAAAAGAGAAGATTTAAAAACAGAATGTGATATTTGTTACTGCAGTAATGACAGAAAATAAACTTAACATTATAAGCAAGAAACAAAGATACAGAAGACATCTTTCAGATTTTTCAATTGAAGGTACAGGTCAAAAATAAATTAATTTAAAATAAATACTACATGTATATGGTCACATACAGGTACATTAGTCTAACATTTTTTTTGAAATTTACCACTCTCTAATTTACCCACTTAGAATTTTATTGTATTTTAATTGATAAATTAAAAGCGTAATATTTAAGGGGAAAAAACTTGATTTTTCAGCACACATACATAATGAAATTATGACCACAGTAATTTTAGTTAATGCATAAATTGCTTAATATATTTAGATTGATTGTGTGTGTGCATATATGTGTGAGTATTAATGAGAATCCTTAAGACCTACACTCAGTAATTTTCAACAGCAAACTATGAAATTTTTAATTATAGTCACCATACTGTAAAATGATTTTCCCTTTGTTGTTTACAGTACTTAGCTGAAGCAATTTAGTGGCATTAATCAGAAAAATATAGCTGTTCCTATTTATTGTATAGTTTCATGCAAATAAAGCAGTGGTAAATGTAAGAGAATATATAGGCTGCATAATGAGTATTCGGGACATATTTAAAATAGGTAATTATTCTTGCTAGCACCCAATTTAGATCACCACAATAAAAGAAAGTTTAGCTGAATAGTTCGTTTATCGTTGCACAAAGGGCCACACGGAGACTTTTTCTAACTTTGTAAATTGTGTTTTCCCCTGATTTATTGAGGTATAATTAAAAATGGAAATTAAAGATATTTATAGTGTACACTCTGACAATTTTATAGCTGTACATTGGGAAATAACTGCCACAATTAAGTAATTTAATATGTCCATCACTCTGATGGTTAAATATTTGTATGCGGTGGGAACTTTTCATATTTTCAGTCTTAGCAAGTATATTATGCAATAGTATAAAGTTTAGACTTCAGTTTGTAAATAAGATCTCCAGAACCTATTCAAATTTTCAAAAAAGAAACTTTGCACTCTACATTAACATCTCCCTGTTTTCTCTAACTTTTACTCTTAGAAATCATCGCGTATTACTTGCTGTTATGAATACCATTTGTTAAAATTCCATATTTAATAGTAAAGACACGCAGTATTTAAGTATTTGGTGCATTTCACTTAGCATAGTAACAAAGAGGTTGAAGCACATTATCACACATGATTAAAAATGTCTTATCTTGAAAGATGAATCACAGTAGCATGTGCGTATGTTTAGTGTTCATACACATCACATTTTAAAATGTCTTTATCAATATACATTTAAGATTCTTTTTTCCTTTTTCATATTGGCCGTTAGAAAAGATAATATAATGAACACACATGTACAAATGACTTTTTGAGGTGCTGATTTCATTCTCTTTGGACTGAGAAGTGAAATCAAGCAGAGGTACTACTGGGTTATATGATATAATAGTTATATTTTTAATTTGTTAATGAACTCTCATATTTATTTTATAAAGGTCCCCCCAATTTGAACCCCTACCCACAAAGTTTAAGAATCTGCTTTCTTCACATCCTCACCAATATTTCTATCCTCTCTGATAATACATTCCGTCAGAGCTGAGGATATCTCAGTTTTATGGTTTCACATATTACGTTTATTTGTTTTTATTTTCAAGCTTTATATATTGTGTTATATAAGGTCTCATCTCATTCTTCTAAAAAATTTAGTATTTGAAAAAAATACTGAATTTTTTTCTCCACTTAGTTGTAACTCTTGTCAAAAATTTTGACTAAGTTCATATTTTTTTCTATCTACTCTTCTTTGTATTAGGCTATTTTATGTTCAAACACAGGGAGCCATGGGATCATGCTGGTGGAATGCACTGGTCTCGCCATTCTCTCAACCCACCAGAAGTAGCTAGACTCATAAAACTGTGGAAAATCCAATGGAAGATGCAGTTATGGTGCCCCCTTGCCTGTCGTATCTTGGGGGACTGAGGCAATGTTCTCCAAAAGGCTATGCGAGGTCCGAATCAGCATCCAGTACATGCTACTCCTGTGGCTAAGATTTATAAGTCCAAAAATGAAAGTGTAGAAATCAAAACAGTGTGGTTTGTCATTACACCTACTAGCTCATTAACAAATGTTTTGCTTCCTCTCTGCAGCACCTTACGCTCTGTTGGCCTGGAAGTCTTAGTTTGAGACAGGACAAGTCTTGTAGCAGGAGATACAGCAACGATTCTGATGAAGCAAAAGGTAAAACGTTCCCATAACAATTTTGGGCTCGTCATTCTTTTTACTCGACATGTCTAAAAGGGCATTACAACATTGGCAACTGTGAATGATTTAGGCCACCAAGAGGAAATTGAGCTACTACTCCACAATGAAGGGAAGGAACAATATCTTGGATAAAGAAGACGCCAGAAGGTGTCTCCTGATGTTGACATATGGTCTTATTAAGGTCAATTAGAAGCCGCAGCAGCACAGTCCAGGAAGAAGGACAGCTGATCCAGAATCTTCAGGAACGAAGGTATGGCTCGCTCCACCAGGTAAAGAAGCAAGAGTCGCCAAGGTGCTTGCTGAAGTAAAGAAAATGCAAAATGACTAGTAAAAGAAGGTGTTATAAACAGCAGCTGTGAGTAAGGCTCAGTAGGACAGGCCCATAATGTTGTCTGGGAAGTGAATCTTAGTCTACTTACATTTATAGAAAACATTGGTAAATACTGAGTTAATCTTGTCATTTTATTGTTTCTGCTTTCTATTTTCTTTGTTTCTTCTTTTGTGTCGTTTGGTGATTGTTTCATATATGTCTTCGTTCTTTCTCATCTTTTTAGTATTTACTATGTATTCCTTCGCTGTTACTGTGTTATTGTTGGGTTCATATTAAAAGTTTATGGTTATGAAAGTCTACTTTAAGCTAAGAATAATGCAATTTCTGTTAAAAAGATACCATGTAATTTATTTTCTACCACTCCTGACACTCATTTTATGGTATAGAAGAGTTTACTTATTTTTCTATTTTATTTTTATTAAAAATATTGATGGCTATAGTTATTTTTATTATTTTTGTTTCTAATTTACACACTAGTTTTAAAATGATTGATGTGACACCTTTAGAGCATTATAATATTATTTTTCTCTTTATGTTTCCTTTCAGAAATGAAATCTTCATTGTCCCACATTTCATGCTATTTATACTCTTTGCTTTATAGCTGGTTAAACTCACAATAGCATTTTTGGAAGCTAGGTCTAGGAGTGATGAACTCTCTGAATTTTTGTTTGCCTGTGAATGAATATAGCTCATTTTTATATTACAGCTTTATAGCATAATGTGCTCTCAGTCGTCCTTGTTTTTCTTTCAGTATTTTGAATTTGTCACTCCACTCCTGTCCTGTAACTTTTCTGCTGTGAAATCCACAGGCAGTCCCATAAAACTTCCTTTGTAGATGAAACATTACTTTTCCCTTCAATTTTTTGAAAAAAAAACTTATCTATGCATTTAATTTTATAAATGGAGCAACAGTGCATTCAGATCTTACATAATTATGTAATGTTTTTCTGTAGAGCTTTTAGGACTCAATCGATCTATCAAGATGTAATTTTCTCAAGATCTGGCCCGTTCTCAGCCATCATTTATTTAAATAGAATCCCAGTCTATTCTCAATGTCACCCTGCATGCGCTGGTTGCCTTCATGGTGACCCATAAATTGTACATGCCTTCATCACTCTATTTTGTTTCATCCTTCTAATTGCTGAAATCAAATGATCTGTGTTTTAGTTCCATCATTCATATTCATTTATTTTAACATCTCTATTAACATCCTTATTTTGTTTGCATGTTAATTTTCTAATTTTGGTCAGTTGTCCACCTTAATTTTTTGTATGTCTCTCAGATTTTTTTATGATATTTTAAAGTCTTTCTCCTGCAGTTTATGAATAAGTTTCCCTTCCTTCGTAGTTAGTGACTGGGCTTAAGAACTTTCTTTTGGTGTCATAATGTTTATTTGATGCTCTGGGAACCTTGTAAACTTGCCTTAATTTCTATGCATCTTGAGAAAGTATCTCCTTAAGTTTCTACAAAGTAATTTTTGGGGGGCACCCAAATTTTCTTTTACTAAGTCCCTAATAGGCCTGCTTTTGAGACCACAATCTGTTAGTAAGCAAATGGATGAATATGGATCTCACCAGAAAGGCTTTCATCTGGACCCTGGTAGAGAAATGAATAGTAGAGATTGCCTTAGGAACACAATGGAGCAGGAATACAGACAGATTACCAGGGCTATTTCAGGATCTACACAAAAATCTGAGGTTAATGAACTTTTTACTTGAGTTGATAATGGCTGTGACTCTCCACATTTTCGAGTGGGTGAAATAGCATCTAAATTATCACAGAGTGAGACTACACCTGGTCATAGAACTGGTTAAATGTCTTCACCTATTTCTGAGAGGAATGATATCTATTACCCAGGGGCACAGGTAGATGTGTCTGTTTTTAGGGCACTGGTTTTTTTTTTTTTTTTTTTTTTTTTTTTTTTTTGCAGAACTAGCTCTGGACTATTGCAGAATGGAATGCAGTTAGATTACAGGAACTTGTAGTCAGTATTTTAGCCAAATGTTAGATCAGAGGACCAGTTACCTAGGGCACAATATCCATGAGTCCTATTCCTCGATGCCTAAGTGGATTAGACTGTTGTATAAAACATGGTTAAACATAAGTGCTACCCTAAATCTTCTCTGAAACTGCAATCACATTTGTTGGTTCTTCAGCTACAATTTATACCTACTTTATCATAATGGCTTTATGGTGTCCTCCACTGGGGTTTTAGAGTATTCAATGTGGGTCACAAAACCCACATTGGACATTGTTGTTGTTGTTGTTGCTGTTGTTGTTGTTGTTTGTTTCAAAGACTGCCAAAGTTTGGCATCTACTGGGGGTTGTGAGTTGTTATATTTCTATTCTGCAATTTATTTGTTTATTTATGTATTTATTCATTTTTTCAGACAGAGTTTCACTCTGCAGCCCAGACTAGTTCTCAGTTCATTCTGTAGCTCAGACTGGCCTCAAACTCACTGCAACTCCCCACCTCAGCCTCCCGAGATCTAGGATTAAACACGCCCACCTTATGTGCTACTGGGAAATCAATCTCGGGTACCCAGTGCTTGTTAGGCAGGCTCTTTAACATCCGAGCTATTCCTCTAAATCTGACATAATTTAAACCTTTGTAGGTATCATTGTTCCTTCAATTTATGCATTTATATATTTTTTACAATTAACAAAAGCAATTAAGAGTTAAGAGCACTGTTAGTAACAGGTAATCAGACCAAATTTCAACAAGTTTCATCTTCAATTCAATAAGCACTCTTTACTTGTCGACTTAGAGGAGAAAAGGCTGTTAATAAAAATACTGTAAGACTTTTATTAAAGGCCTATAACTCAATAATTTTGTTCATATTGTAACAGAAATATTCATTTTTTTGTATTCTTAAGTATCTTACAACTTAATTTATATATCCTTCAAATTGCCCTTTGGTAAATTCTAGAATTTTTTTGAGACAGAATGTCTCTTTGTTATAATTTTTTTAAATAGAGAAAATCATAACATTGGAGATAGAAATAATTTGACTTCTCCTCATTAGTATGCCTTTCCTCTTTTCTTTTCCTTACCTACTTTATCTGGATCAACTTTGCTACTCTTTTGAGCAAGGTGGTGAGAATACACGTATCTGATTCAAAATGTAAAGAAAACCTTTTCAGCTGTTCCAGATTATGTAGGCTGGAGATATCTTACTTATAGCCTTTATTACACTGAGATACACTCCTTTTGCATATAATTTGTTTTGGGGTTTTCATCATTTATAAATGTTAAATTTTGTAAAATGTCTGAGATACTGACATGATTTTGACCCTTCATTTTGTTTTGAAATGATACATTATATCTGTAGAGCTGCATGTGTTGTATCCTTGCATCACTTGCCTAAATAATATTTTTTACTTGGTGAATTATTTGCTTGGCGTCCTACTGATTTATAATGCTAGTATTTTGTTTCTCATGAATAGTTGACTGAATGGATAAATAAGTATTGTGCATGAATCTGTGTGTGCTATAATTGTGGTCGTTAAAATAAAATAAAATGATTTACAGCGTATGAGTGGGCCTAGATGTCATTATATTCAACAAAATAAATTAGAGTTTAAAAGTTTGAATATGTTTATCTGAATGTAGGACAGTGATTACTAGATAATACAAACTGGGTAGAGACAGAAGACAGATTGGGCACAGATATTATCAAATGTGTCACAGAGAAAAAAATACATTCTAGTCTTCTATAGCAGAGGATACTGATGATAGCTCAAAACAACTGTTACAAAATTTACTCAGTTTTAGAAAAGAAATGTTCAAATCTTCTAAAAAAATGAAATAATATCAAGTCAGAAACACCAGTGTCCATGATTTGAGCAGCATCTGTTGAATATCATACTGTACCACAAAAATATGCATTAACATTCACAAGCTGGTCAAAACAAATCATTTGTTTAAACAAAAATCACTGTTAACTCAAGAATCTGTACATTGCTGGGGATGACAGCAGTCATAATCAACTATACAGTGTCCTATTTCATTAATAAAAATATAGGATTAAGTAATATCCAATATATTCCAACTGTTTATTTTATTCACTGCATTTTAGCTTGCACTCTTTGAATGATTTGTGTCTATATCTACTCTCAGTTGGTACAAAATAACAACTTGGAATTATTACTTTGTTCTTCTGAGATACATTGACTTACTGAAAATTGCTTTATAAATAATTTGTGTTATAAGAGTGAAAAGGAGAATGAAATGCTATGACTCTTCTTACTCAAATATAAGTGTACTTCCGATTCACGTCAACTCGGACGCCTATATTCAACATGATGAGCGTGTATCTTTTACATCTTGTGACTGCTGGAGTCACCCCGGTAGTTAACATCCACTCAGGGAAAGAAGAGAGAATGCAAAGAATCTGTTATTGGATGTAGGTATGCATTGTGACACGAACAATGCTTGTATCATTCCTGTACACATGCTGTTGACGCTGTCACTTAATTTGAAAGAGTACTTGCAACGTAATTTGTCTACATCTGCAAAAAGGAGAAATAATCTTTAGTATCAATCTCTTAAGTTTTTATTTTGTTTTATCTCATATTCATAATTGAAACTACAAATTAAACATCATACTCTACTCCCATTAGGTGGGAACTTATGAAAAACGAGTCAAATAAAACTTTTCCTGTGATTTATGGAATTTCAGTATTTTCCCCTCAACAAAAAGAAAGTTGACTTACACAATAAGTATACACCAAACACTAGTATATGTATATGTATTATACATTATACATTATACATTAGGAATGCATACGAAGTAAATGTATTCCCAATAAAAATTTTATTGGCTGCAAAATGTTATTATTATTCATTTGTGAATATGAAATGGATGCAAAGAAAGGTAGCCAAATAGGTTGTTGTTACAAAATTTATTAATATCCCCCATACTTGCATAGAGGAAATTTCCATGAAGTGTTGTTTTTTTTTTAGAGTACCCTAACTCAGATTGAAGCACACTGATTTAGAAAATAGCCAAGTTTTCAAATCCATTGGGTTGTATTCTGAAAAATATAGATAATGTATGTGTTCTAGGGCTAACAGGAATATAAATTCATATGTCTAAATATGGAGAGTCAGTCCTTCATGCAGTTTTTTAAACTGACCTGTCTTAGATGTAATGCTTCCTTTGCTTAAATTCATCATGTAAAGTACCGAGGCCAATAAGTAAATCACTTCTGCTTTTACTTCTGTGTAAAATTCATGACACTCTTTCCCCACATGTCAATGGTTGCAGTTTCTTTTTCATTCTTGGCCCCCAGTGTGTGGAGGTGCATGCCTTTAATCTCAAGACTCAGGAGGCCGAAGCAGGAAGATTGTCATCAGGTTGAAGCCAATGAAAGCTACATAGGAGGCCAAGACCTGCCTGGTCCACAGAGTGAGGTATTGTCTTAAAATTAAGTGGTTTCATTTGTTCTTCTCATGGCCATGTGCAATACTTGTTCTAAAAAATATAGACTTTTTTGATATTAAAGTACATAAACGATCTTAGCAAATATGGACCTCATTCAAGTTTGATACATGTGTATGAAGTAAAATGCCATCAGGGAAATAAGAAACACTAGATATCTTGACAACAATCCAGATAGATTAGTCATTTGATCTGTTATTATACTTTCTTAATACATTTAACTATTTATTATTGTAATATTATAAGGGTGTTTCTTTTTTTTAAACGTAGTATATAATTTTAGGCATTAAAATTGTCTAAATCTTAAGGGCTTGGTGCACCTAGACACCCACCTTGAGGATTTTTAGCTTTCCTTCTCTCCTTCCTCTTTCCATTCCTATTTTTCAGGAATCTATTGGGAGAAAAGTTTAATTCAGTTAATATTTCCAGAGAATTAATAAACCCACGGTCAGCTGATCCAAAGCAGGAACACCAGGTCAAGGAGAGTGCAGCACAGCAGCGACGCTTGCTACCTCTCAGCCAGGAGAACGGTGTCAGAGGGGAAGGAGCCCCGGCCTACATAGAGTAACCAAAGTCCCAAGTCCATGGACTGCCCAGACACACCCAGAAGACTGCGTCACCTCGAGGCCGATCAAATTGGCACTAAACTTAAGGATCACAATTGGTCCTCATGAAAGGTCTAAACCTTCAGTGTGTCACTGTGTCCAACTTTGGTATTGCTCTAACTCTAAGACATTATTCGTTATATTTTTACTAGTTTTCTTTGCTACGTCAATGTCAGCTTTTGTTTTTGTTTGTTCCAAGTTCATTCCTACATATGGTATTTGTACACTGTATGTGAAGCCAGACACATGTTTTTGCTTTCACTAACTTAATTTTGGGAGCAAATTTTATTCCATTAAAAGTCTTATCAGACAGTTTAGTTTCCATTTTGCTCCAGTTTTTCTACTTCTCATCCTTTATCATCAGAGGAAGGACATAGATCCAGGTATGGTTATTTACTTGATGCTACAAATCAATTACTACACCACAACTTTCAAAGGTAGGAAGTATGTCTGGTTTTCTCAGGATGTATCTCTAGCAAATAACATAAAAACATACATGTTCAAGCTTTATAGATTATTGTTGAGTAAATAAATATGTCAAAATATCTTACAGATGGGGCTAAATATTTTATCTTTCAATAGTTTTCTTCATTGTATTATAATTATCTTTTCCAGTAATAATTTTTTACAATAATTTTGGTTGTAATTTAAAATGCTGTTAAGGTTAAGTGATGAATTACTCATATTTTTGAGAGGAGGGAAAGCTATACTATTGAATGAGAAACGTGCAAACTCTAAATAATATTAAATTATAATACTATTTAACACTGTTACAGTACTATATTTTATAATAGCATAGTTTATAATAGTACTATAATATATTTTATAATACTATTTTAATACTATAAATATTATTAATGTTACTTTAAAAGATGAAAATATAAAATCAAAATAAACCTAGATATGTTCCATGTCTACCAACCAAAGAGACTTCAACAGGTCAAAATAAATTTCATGTATTTAATTATAAACTCTTTATTTTCTATGCAATGGTGAGAAAGATCTTTCAGATTCATTTTTTCAAGCTTAGAATTTCTTAAAAAATAATGCAAGTTGTAAAACATGTCCAAAGTATTTCCGTGATCATACAATGTTTCTGTAGGTTAACTTAAAATCAATTCTCTTGTTATTTAGTACAAAAGTCAATGACAGCTCCTTATTTTTTAAATATTCAAATAGGAAGCTGTCACTTGACAATTCCTCTGATACAAAGATTCACGAGCATAATTATACGTCAGGTTTTCATCTCTAATCTAAGCCCCAGTGAACATGTGCTTTGAAGGAAGCAATAATAAATTCAAAGAGAGGACAGAATCCATAGAGTAAGAATAAAAGACCAACATCTCCTCCGAGTCTTCTCATCGGTGGCCGTCCAAGCAATCACAGAGATTGAGCACCTGAGAATTGACTCTACAATCTTACCACAGATTTCTAAAGAACTCGTTACTTCGGTCCTTTCCTTTCCCTGTGACCTAGTCTCTGCTCCTATTCCAACCCGTGGTCTGAGTTCTTCAGAACTGATTTGCTTTTCTAGTGCCATATGCGCCTCAGGCAGCAGCGGCTATCAGGACTCTGCACACCTAGGAGCTAATTGGCAGAACTGCTTACCATAAAATATTCATTCGAGGTACTATTTTTAAAGTTAATTTCAAAACTATTCCTCTTTTCATTTTAATCTCAAATATTGCTATTGAAAGGACCTGTGAAATCTCTACTTACAGACGAACTCAAAGGTATTCCAAGTTATGAACTTTCTTTAAAGGAAACAAAGATATGATTTCAGATAGCCATTGCTTCCCTGCTCTGTATATTAGCTAGACTTCATTGGAAGGGTCTATGGAAAGGCAATCACAGAGACATTGGAAGAAATTATAAATTGATTTTCTTTCAAGAACTCTTCTGTTTCAAAGTAAATATGTTTATTTTCTGAAAGTTTTATGGTATTAAAATGCAAAAATGTATTATACAAATTTTATCAAATTTATTTTGATTTTATTTTAATTTATTTTCAAATAATTATATCACCATATACTCTAAAAAATGAACTACAAAACTAACATGACATTTGGAAAGCCCTAAACTTTATTGTAAAATGTTTATCTAATTTAGTGAGGCATAATAACACATCATAACCATAGACAATTTAAAAATATTATGTTATTGAAATTTGAATCAAAATAATTAGAATACCTATACTAATATTATGATATCAATGCTAAAGTTTCAATAATGCTAGAAATTCCAAAATTAGCTTATTTGGATTATGAACTCCTGTGATTAATTGTGGGTCAATAATGAAAATGTTTTTACTGCTTTAAGTAACATTTTGAAAGATTTGTCAAGTCGTATGTTTAAATTTCTCTCTGGAAAATTATTAATAAATTTTTGTATATGTAGATAGCATATATTTGGTGTTCTAAATAGAATATAAAACATTGTGGTGTAGAAAAATGTATAGAATCTTATGTAAGTGTAGACAGGAAGAAGGTAAAAAATAATAAAGTATAATTTATAAGGCAATATTGGCACTACTACTAGCTACTCAAGTCTCAAAAGTAAGTATTATGTGTCACAATGACAACAAAAAATTAATATATAATTTTCTGGGGAATTTTATACTATTATTTATTTATTATATGTTGTGTAAAAAGAACTGATGAAATACAAAGTTATTCTGATTCCAAAGAGATCAGAGACCATAAACAAAACAAGTCTCTGTAAACCTTATTTCAACTAAAAAAAATTAAATCATGCAGCAATTAACTTTGATTAATACTTATAATAATAATTAGGCTCATCCAATCCTCTTTAGATAGTTACATTACACACCTGGTATGGACGTATTAATAAGGATGGCATTCTCTTCATAAAGCACTCATCAATTTTATCAACATGAAAATTCACAGGATTAAGATACATTAAGTACATCTGAATGTCTGGAGTTGAACTCAAAAACTATCAAATTTTATAAAACCATGTTTTAATAAGGTAAGTCAGAAGTGTGGTCGAATTTGATATTTGGTAGTTTGCACAAATAAGCATTTTGTATTGACTTGCTTGTTTGTTTGTAGATCTTAGTTCTTCTTATGTCTTTGTCAGTCTATCTGATTGAATTTCCATCCACCCTGAAGAATTCCCTGTGGTACATTAGGTGGTGTTCTTCTGTTCATGACAAATTCTCTTAGCTATTATGCATATAGGAATAACTTTATTAGAGCAGTAATTGTGAGCACTATTTCTAGCTGGCTTTAAACTTCTGCATTCCCCTATTTGTAAGAGCGATATTCCAAACAAGTTTCTAAATTGAATCAGAAAATGCACCAGGTGATGAAATAATTTATGATATAATGCTTCTTCTAGCAGTTAAATTTCTCTCTAATTTAGATGATTTTCTTCTCACTAATATGATTTTTGCATTTTATCATATTTCCAAAAAAATCTTGTGTATGATGTGCAGCAGTGATATGTTTCTTGGCAACTCTAACCAGGCAGTGCAATTTAAAATATAATTATAATTAACAATAACTGAGCTAAATAATTTAACATTATTAAATGATCTTATGAGAATGAAGATAAAAATTTTACAGAAACAATTTGTGTTTTGCTCAGTAACCACAATGTAGGAATGGTACAATTAACTCTCTGCATTTATCTTGTCTAATGGTTGATGTTACTTGAATCCAAAGTATTTTATAAATGAAGGTGCAAATTTCTGAAGAATTCCAAATATGTAAGGTAAGGCAATTGAACGACGAAATCAAGTAGACTGAGCATAATTTTTATAATAATTCAGATATTCCTCAAAGAACATATATTAATTGGAAGGAAAACTGGTCTTCACATACAGCTACTTAAAGAGCCAATGTAATAAGGAAAATATAATTAAAGTAAAATCTTCAAAAACATTAGAAGCTAATAAACCACATGGCATTAAAGTTTGCTAGATTTTAAAAAATCAAATTCATATTGTATCCATTTTTGATGTACAATAAATAAAGTCTGTAGAAGAATGCAAAAATATCAGAAAATTAGAAAGTAGAGAAATGGATTTGTGACATTTGAATTTTATACAAATTTATATTACTTATTGGAAGAGCAACACAAATAATTATCAAGCATGAAAAAAATCAACATTCACACCTCTTTTTAAAATGATTACTCACGGAAAACCTTATATAAATCAGTAAGAAAATCAACTTATTATCTGATGCTTAAATTAATGTTCAAACCTGGAATAAGTTTAAATTTGCATTTTTAAATTATGGCATAATTATTAATTTAATATGTCATTAATGTTAATTGAAATTTTGAGAAAAGGGAATTGGAACATTGTAAAGTTATGGTAAAATATTAAAACTAAAGAGATTCTTTTTTTAAAAAATGCTATTTTAAAAATTTGTTGGATTGAACACAGAGCATGCATTAGGTATCATATTTATAATAAAGGAATCCCAATAAAGAAAAGAAGAAAATATAAATTGAATTGGTGATCTTGTATAAAGAAAAATGCCTATGAATTGCTAAAAGTATAGAAGAAGAAAATACTTGTTTATAATCTATGGAAAGAATTATAGAAAAATCAATATGTGGTGAATATTATTTCTCTTTATTGATTCAGAATGAAAAATAAAATCATCTAATGTGGTAATTTATTCCTAAGTTTTAATACACATTTTTACAATTTATCTTGAGTAGCAACACTATAACATAAACAAGTTTTGTATTGTTTCAATTAACAATATATATTTGCAATCTCACATTTCTCTCTGTGTCTACAAAGTGAGATATATAACAGATAGAAAATGGAGAGATTCATCAACAAATTCATTAGGATGGAAATTCAAGCATCAACTTCTCTGAAAATACCTTCAAACTACAAGATTTTAAATTTATCAATATATATTAAGCAGACAAAATATTGATTATTTGATGTTTTTTTCTAATATAAATAAGTAGTAGAACAAAATAAAAAACTGATAATAAAAAATAGGGAGACTTCGTGGAGAGTGAAAAGAGATCTAGGGAAGAGGAGTGACGGGAGAAAGGAGGAAAGTAAAAATGATCAAGATGAAATATGGAGGTTCATCAATTTCTCATATTGAATGTAATTGTTTCATGTAACAAGTACATACTAGTAGAATGATGAATGATTTGGGGGGTAGAAAAAAATTTCAAATTGCTATTTGTTGTGTAAATTACACAGACAAAACACACACAATACCTGCATAACATATACGCACACAACACTCAGATACAGTTACTTTAGGAATAATAATTGTCTATCCATTTATCGTGAAAGATTTGGAAGAGCTAACCTGTTTCATCTTTAAATTTCAAACGATATTCATATTATTTATTGAGTTTAAAATTTATGACCTCTATCTGAACAACTAAGACAATGCCATCTTTGAAAACATTCTGGGCATATTTCTACTACATCATCATGATATTGCCTTTATCTGTGATTACACACTTATTTCATGCACAAAATGGATGCTAAACAGACTTTCTTTATGTCTCTGTGAATCAAATCCAGGAAAACTCTACTAATAAGATACAATCTCATCCCTTTTTAGCTATTTTTAATATGAAACACAATTTCTCTAAGCCACCCAGGCAAAACATTTGGGTTTATGATTTGTCTCTGCCTTCCAAAAAGCTGGGATTACATGTTTGCATAAAACATACCAGATTTTTAAAAATGTTTTTTCATCTGACATGAAAGCTGTGGTAGTATATTGTCATGGGTTTGGACATTATTGCCCAAGGCACCTCAATTTCCTTCAGTGGAGACCACATGACCCTAATCGCCGTAAGACAGTCTCTAGCTGGTTGCCCTATCACAGTAAATCTTACCCGCAGAGAGCCACTTAAGAGATCTGTGTTAAATAGGGCAGCCCGGGTCCAGTGATTTATGGAGGAGAGGGCACAAAGTCTAGGCAATCTTGCCATGATGTCAGGCTAGTCTGATGGGCCTAGTTTGCTCCAGATTTCCACATATAATAAATAAATGCTTTATTGAGCCTGTGTCAGTTTAACTTCTTTTATGCAATACTCTGTCCTCCCATACTCTCAACAGGTATTTAGTACTAATCAATTCTGAGCCTTCCAAATTCCATCTGAGAAATTACATATGAGTATTACCACCTATGTTTCAAAAAACTATCTGTGACGTTGAAAAATAAAAGGCCATAAGAGTAAAGTCCTGCTAGAAGTACAAGCTCTTTCTGTTTAGTTTTTTTTTTTTTTTCAGCTCTTTAAACTTCCACCACTCACAAAGAAACTCCATGTGAACTGAATATTTTTGGCTCCTAAATTGTTTATTTCTCACTTGATCATCAAACTGATCCATGTGACTTAGAAAGAAGATAGTTTTGGTGGGTCAAGTACCTATTAAGACAGTGTAGTGCTTAGTGAAGTGAGTCAGAAGCAGAAGGTGAAACATCTAATGGTCTCCCTGATACGAGAGTCTCAGAGCACAACTCCTATAGAACTTAAAACGAAACACAAAGTGAAACAGGGGGGTAGGGTTAGGGAAGAGGGAGGGAGAGGAGGGTCAGGGGAGGGACAAATGGAGCGCGTGGGAAAGCCCTTGTCACCTTGACAAGATACATATGTGCATAAAAGGCTCAATGCCATTGTAAACCTTTTGCACATATACATATCAATAAAACGGGGGGAGGGGGGAGACAGTGTAGTATTGATGTAAGTATCACATGAAGAGTTGGTTATGTGGAATATGTGATGTGATTCGATACAGAATTCAGAAAATGGAACCCAAAATTCTGGAGAGGGATGAGCATATTTTACACAATCAATTGAAAACTGGAAGATAAAATGGAACATAAAATGAACACGTCTTTAACAACCAACTGTAAAAGCTTCCAAGCAGCGGGGCTGAGGGAGTGTGGAAGGGGCTCACCAGAAGACATGAAGATAACGAATATGGCTTCCCACAATAGAGGAGATTAATTAGGGGAACAATTAATTTAAAGACAAGAGCTTTGTAAATCATATCTTTTGGAAATATCACCTCTGTTCATTTCCCTAAGATATTATTTCATCACCCTACAAGGGGTAATTTTTAAGACTAATTTATGGAAGAGGAAGAAAATACAAAACTGTATCGATACAGGCTATGTATACAGCCCAAACGGGAAGTACTTTTCAATACTTCAAAATAGCTCACCCGATTGTTAAAGCATGTGACAAAGAACTGGTTCAAGGTAGATCACACATGCAGGGGCTGGAGGAATGGCACAGTGGTTAAGTCACTTGCCTTGTGAGTTCAAGGCCCTGTGTTTGATTCCTCAGTACTCATAAAGCCTGAAGTAATGGCTCACACCTGTAATCCCAGCACATGGAAGGCTGAGGCAGCAGGATGGCCATGAGACCAACACTATTCTGGGTCACATAGTGAGTTCGGTACCAACCTGGGATACAGAGCAAGACCCTGTCTCAAATAAAACAAACAGATCACAAGTTCAATGACCGGCGGTCTTTGTAAATTTTCTCAGCAGTAGAAGCAAAAGAAATCAGAAAGATAGGGATGCTTAAGGTGACCAGAGAAAGAAGCACGAGGACACACGAAGTGATTATTTGCAAGCTTGCATTAGACTTTGCTGTCACTGCTTATATTTTTCTCATATTTTAAATTTTCATTTATCTTTCCTTTCTGCCTTCTCTTTGCATAACTGAGGATTTATTCTATTCCCTTATTTTCAATATGAGGAATATCTCGTTGAAGGAAGGGTTTGCTGATTTCCTAGGGCTTAACATGCACATCATGAAATTATTTGAGAAATTTTAATTTATCCAGAATATGGTTAAAAGAGCAAATGTTTGGAAAGGGCATGGTAAAGTTGATTGATACTAGTATTTTAAATTTAATATTCTGGTACATTTAGTAAGTAAAATTTTGATTGTTGTCAGTAAGTGAAAGGTTGATTAGTCCATCTGCAGGATAATAATTAACCCCAAGTGTTTCAAATATATTGCAGGATAATGATATTTTTTCTTAATAAGTGTTCAGATGAATTATCCTTAAAAATCACATGATATTATGTCAAATGGAAATAGCAAGTGTTACATAGACTTTCTTTGAGAAAATAATACACAAATCTCACAAATGTTTCAAATTCTGCAAGACACCTTTTCTATTTGCACTTATGTTAATATATTTTATGAGAATTCAAAGATTCCCAGAAAAATAATTAGCCCATATATACCAACTCTACCAATATTAAATATTTCAGGTCACTTGTCTCAGTTTGCAGCACTGGTTTCATGTTGATGATTAAATACTTATATAAGTTATTCCTTTCTCTGCTAAAGTTATTCCAGTTCTAAATCAGAGCTGTGGTATTAGCCCATGGGACAAGAAGGGGTGGACCATCATTCAAGAGATCAAGAAAATATAACAAATACATTGGGTTAATGTCATAACAGAGGTATGACCACTAAAATATGAATTGATCTTAGAATTATTTAGCTCTGCCCTCTACTGGCTAAAAGACGCCAGAATGGACAGATATCAGTGAAGACTGTACAATGTCCACAATTTTAAGCAAATGACAAAGAGTAATAGGGACTATTGAGGTAGTGACGTATAGATAAAAGTCAGTTTTAGGGGTAACACAGACCACTGGTTTAAAACAAAAAACTATTTTATCACATGATTTGTACAAGGGAAGAAATTAGACTAAGATAGGAGAGTTAACGTAAGACTAGGACCTTTGCTGAGAAAAATAAGGTGACAGGAAAAAAAAAGAAAAAAGAAAACCTGTCCTGGCTGTGGAGGTGGGGAACGAGGGTTAAAACACAAGGAATGGGGTCAAAACCCAAATCTCAATAAGCGAGAGAAATGCATTTTCCTAGAAAACAAGTTTTGAAGACACCTTAACTTCATTCCTAAGAGAACCTCCTGAGACTTGTGAATCCACAGACATGTAAGAAAATTATGTTGTTTTTAACCTCTAAATTGGTGATATTCTTCTAACAAAAATTCATCTTGTAAACTTAAATCTCAATATTCCTAAGTAGTTAAAAATAGTCCTATTTTAAAGTAGAATTTACTGGAGGGAGAGCCTGACATGGAAGCTTTCTTTTTTAAGAGATACTGCAAAATTGAGGGGCCAATTTGTTGACTACAGGATAGACAGTTCTCTGATGCCTGTGAGTTTTTGATAAAATAATTTAATCATGGGATTCTTGGTATTAAAATAAATGAAGCTTCCTCCAATATCCATCATGATTATTATATTAAAGAACACCATTCATATAAGTTGGTCTCAGTAATCGGGGACAAAGAGAGAAGAAATTCTTGTTCACCACTCTCCTCTAAGTAAACACACTGAGATCTAGTTTCAGCAATAGAAGTGAAGACAATTAGGGATTGACAGTACAGAGAGCAAGAAAATTGGCTTAGTAAGTCAATTGAAAGTAATTTCCTTAAATGAAGAAATGATAATTTTATGAAGTAAGATAATCTGCTTTTATTTTTAAGAATTTTTCTGTGGGACTTGCTGCTTAGCGTGAGAGGGTCTTGCGCGCGCACGTGTGTGTGTGTTTAATTTAAAATCTATACTTTTTAATATTACAAGTCATGTGATCTATTCTCATTCTATTCTTCACATCAGAGATTTGTAAGTAATATGAATACAATGACAGTTTAATTCAGTGATAAGCATCAACAACTTTGTGAACAATTTCAGCCCTGCCATACTAGAAATAAATATGATGCATGTTTAGAAATCCTTGTGTTTTAAATTGTGCTCTGGGACCATTTATCTCATTGTACGTCAACCTGAGAATGCACTAGGAGAGGCCAAAATACTTGAAAGGGCAGAGTTTTGAGGGGTGAGTCTGTGAATGACTGACATGTGGGCCAGCAAATGGGGAAGAAGACCCTCCCAAGATGTGGGGGAACATCAACTGAAAAACTAATCGCTTGAAATAAATAGAGAAGAAAAAGCAATACTTTTTTCTCTGTCTTTCTTAGAATGCCTCAGTGTTCCCAATCTCCTCTGGATGTCAATCTTCAGCATAGTTTGGCGCGGACTGTTCTACAGTGATGTTCCGGACTTCCAGTCTCCTACTGGTGTTCTTCCATCTTCTCGCTCTTGTAGCTACTGGATCTTCCAGTTTTGACAAACGAAGAAGGCCATTTTGGAGTCTCACATTTTTGGCTTTGTATGCAAAAATATACGTGCACATTCAAACACTCATAAAAACACATACTTTTTAAAAAAAATACAAATATGCATATATAAACATGTGTAATATTTATACACCAAAGTATATATGTTTATTAGTACATAAACATATGTTTTACATTGTTTTTTCTTAGAATCCTAAAAATATGTGTTCTGAGTACAGTTGCATTTTATCCTGCCCTTCCTCCCTTTTTCCCTGTAATATTGTATGTTGAAAGAGCTGAACACTGACTTTCACAGGAGCTCACAGCTGAGAGTTGGCCTTGCACCTCAAAGAAAATTTTAGACTTAAATTTTATAGGGTTCTGAAACTGTTAAGATTTTGATAACTACTAGAGAAGTGCTAAATGCCTTTTGCATGAGGAGGTGAACATGAGTCTTTGGGGAGGGGCAAGGGTAGAATTTTATGGTGTGGAGATGGTATATCCCCTAAAAGCTTTATCCATCTGAGGATAATTGTAGTGTTGGAAGGTAGGGCCTGGCTTGCAAGGGGTGGATGCTTGGGGCTTGACCTGGAAGGGAGTGTGTTGGTTCACCTTTCCTCCCAGAAAAGGCTCTATTCTGCCACACCATGAGGATCTCTGTCTCTATGTCCAGCTTTGGCCACATTCCAACATTTCCATTTGCCCACCTGTGAGTGGACCACATTTATGAAAATGAAACCTACAAATTAATCTTTCCTCCCTAATATTGTAGATGCGATGCCAGGTATTTTGTTTCAACAATGAGAAAGCAACTAAGCCGGCATTATAAATTCATGCAATATTTACAATGGAAATACACCTTGAGAAATCACCTGTTAGGTTTTGTAGTCATCATATGAATATTAAATATACTGACACTTCTAGGACTTGGAGTTGAATCTTGGCCCTTTCACATGCCAGCGAAGCATACTACCATTGAGCCACATCCCAGCATTTGGCATTGTTTTGAGACAGAGTCATTCTAAATTGCCAAGTGTTGCGGTTAGGATCTGGAGTGTCGCCCAAAAGTCTCATGTATTTTAATGTTATAGATTGTTGATGGAGCCATGTAATGTTGGTGGGTTGGGGTCTGGCCCAGAGGGGTGGATTGCAGTTGTTGGGATTAGGGGCGTGTGAGTTAAGACTAAGGGTGTGTGGTGGCCACACCTTCGATACCCGGATGCAGGAGAGACTAAGACTGGGACTTGGACTAGTCCGAGGAGTCTCGCTTGCCTGCCTGTGTGTGATGTCCTGAGAAGCTGCCTCACCTCTGCCTCTGCCATGTACTTCAATTGCTGCAGGCCACCCCTGAGTGGACTGTGACCATCTGAAACTGTGAGCTAAAATAAACCTTTCTTTTCCTAAATTTGTGCATGTCAGGTACTGAATCACAGCAATGAAAAAGTAACTAATATGCCAAGGCTGTCTTCTGACTTACAGTCTCCCAGCCTCAGAATCTCAAAGAGCTGAGATTAGAGGCGTGAGCCATGGCACCTGGTCACATGGCCTCTCGGTGCAATGGAGCACTGCACTACATACGAGATGTGTGAAGCTACTGCCTGTAGAAGTCAGGATTCTTTACTACAAAAACTTTCATTTTAGTAGATCAGAGCATACTCTGGAAAAGTATAATCTATTTTTTATTTTCATTTTCATTATTAGTACTGGATCCATTTTTATACTACCCTTCATACATGAGACAATATAATATGTTTGTTTATACTAGCATCATACAAAACATGTGAGTAACATGTTACCAACCAACATAAACTCTACCAGAAGAGTTCATTCAATAAGGATGTGGGCACATGGTTGCATTTTGCAGTATGTATTTATTCAATATATGGTATATAGAACTTACTGTGTTCCAGAAACATTCCTAAAAATTTGTATTTTTAAGCATTAATTTCACTTATTGTAAAAGCACATTTATTGGCCCAAATTCCTGGCTCATACTAGTAAGAAAGATGCTATAATTTTTGACAGGTGTACCTTGCTCCTTGCTGGGACCTGATTGATGACTCTTGTGAATAAATGGAGGAGGTCTCAGAGATTGCCATACATTTTTTGATTGGCTTTGAGGCAGAAACATCATGGTAGAATGAGGCCTGTAGAGCAAAGCATCTCACATCATAATTGCCAGGAAGAAATACACTCTCTAAATGCATATTACTGACGATCTGCCTCCTGAAGCTGGGTCCCAACTCTTAACAGCATCTTCAGCTCTGAAGATTACTGGAGTGATATCTTCTTGATGAGTGCACCACATCAATAAGCTAAGGACCTCTTCGGAAGTCTCCTAATGTAGTCAAATAGACAACAAGTATTACCAGGCATTGATAATCATAGGACCAGTGAGAGACAGAACGATAAATAAAATTCAAGCATCTTGGCTGCAGAGCCTGTGAAGCTAGGGTATAAGTTGGTTTTGTTTTCTGTTTTGAGTTTTTCTTTCTGTTTGTTTGTTTGGCTGATTAATTTTTACTGGCTGATTTAGTTTGGTTTAAACAGACAAGACTAGAAAGATATATTCTTATCTTTCTGTAAAAACTGCACCATTGAATCCTTCTGTATCTCAACAAAATGAGGGGTTTAGACAAGATGAGTAATTTGAAAATTCCATAAGCCTGAAGACTGTGCAGAGCTTATAAAGAAGGCAGAAAGATACAAATGGATAGGCGAACACAAGATAAAGAGGATTAATTTTGTGTTCTGTTTCACTGCATGGTTTCCCTATGTAAAATCATTCATGAACAAAATTCATTAATGTCTTAAAATATTAGAAAATGCAGGCTTTGTTAGTAGCTACTGTAATTCTGTGAGACACACATGCATGGAAGTCACCAATGTCCCTAAAACATTTACACTTTGTTTTCCTGATTATTTTCAGTCCATGTTGAGTCTTGATACTAGCAGCATCTTAATGCCCCAAAACACGAGTAGATACTGATCTTGCTCTCAAAACTTGAAAGGAAACATCATTGAATGAGAATTTTTTTCTTATTGTAGATTGATCAATCTCTATACTAATGTATAATGATGTGCAATATGTCAGTGTGTCTCAAAAGATTTAGAATTAGGTCTTTGAGCCACAAGAAATAGTAGCAGATACAGAATTATAAATCAAATTTCCTTTTTTTTTGGGGGGGGGGGGGGGGGCGGCAAAGCTGGTTTTGTTGTTGTTCAGAACTTACATTTTATTTCCTGAGCAATTCAGAGTAAAGTAAAAGTCTGCCTTGTCACAACAACTCACTGGCACTATCAGGTGTAATGAGTGATTCATGTTTTATATGCATTTAATTATAAAGTCAATGAGAAATATCCAACCTCTATCACCAACAAACCAAGAACAAATAGATGAAATAGACATTACGCGAAAGTCTCTGACAACTTAGAAAATAACGCATACATTCTTTTAGAAATAGAAAAGTGATATATGAATAAAGTCATTGATGTAATTTAAAAATATGAAAAGATGTAAAATCAAAAGACATCTCAAGGGCTGGTAGTCAAAGAAAAATATTATAAGTTTAATAAGCTTTTCTTATTGTCATACTCTTTTTTCTCCTGTTAAAATTCAACTATGGACACACGAGTGAGGCAAAGTAGCAAACACAAAATTTTATATGAAAAAAGGGAATGAAGAGTTGATTTATTTCTTTTAATAGCATATCTACTTTCTGCATGAATGAGGACTGTTTCTATTTTAGAACGGGATATCCTTCAGGAAAAAAAATACAACCAAAGACATAAAGATACGTTACAAACTTATTTCGTTGTGGGTGAATATAATAATTACTTTGTATTTGTATAGCTACCTTCAAACCATTGACACAGACCTGCAAATTTATCAGGACAATAAAAGCAGGCTTGAATTTGGGCTTCAACAAAACTAGAGAACAACTATACCAAAATACGTCTTTTAAAAAATAAATATATATATACCTTATTTTAGAATGAAAGGATTTGCTGACTGGGTATGTATCTTCCATTAAAATAATTTGAGTTCACTTATTTCTCTAAATTTGTAGGCTGCAGAGAGTAATGATAGATAAGATATGGACTGTGTGGTCAATAACAATTCTTGTAATGACTATAGAAGTTCCATTAAATACATCCACTTGCACTTTTCAGAAATATTTCTTCAAGGAAAGCATGACTGAGAATATTGCTGCATAAATCTGTATAGAGTTATTGTGAATTTATAAACTTATGAGAATATAATTCATCATGCAGTGTATTTTCTCTAGGTAAATTATTTCTGAAAGGAGCTAAAAGCATAGACTTTACATAAGAATTTGTATACATGAAGTACCTTGCATTTGGGTATTCTACATAAATATATCTGAAAAGCTTATATATTGGTTTTATTCAGCTATTGTCAGCATTTAAAATACTCACATAAAATACTATTGATTTTTTAAAATTTCATTTTGAATCAAGTAGCTGTTACTTTAATAGAAAGAGAGGTCTTTTGCCTCAGAAAACTGAAGCATATATATATATATATATATATATATATATATATATATATATATATTCTATGAGCTTTAGGAGTCTTTAAGTCTCTTTGTGGCTCACAGACCAGGAAAAAGAAGTAGCAAAGACATATGGCACACAGCATCTTAAGACTAAGCACCGTTGAATGCATGAATTGAATGTTTTTCAATACAGAAGTTTATCAGCTGACTATTAGTAGCTGTTATGTTTGGATCTGGAATATTCCCCCAAATATATTTATAAGGTGATTCAATCACTTCATTGATTTCCTTTTCTGTTAAGAGGAGAGGCCTGGTTAGAGGAAGCAAAGCCTGACCTGGGAGGCGTAAATCAGGGGGACATGACTTTCAAGAGTATTTGTTTGCTCTAATCCTCCTCTAGGTCTTGGCTTCCTGTCCAACCACCTTGTGAGCCCATTCTCTCAGGCTAGGCCTCTATCAGGACATTCAGCCATTAGCAGCAGCCCGTGAATAGACTGAGGCCTCCTAAACTATGAACTAAAATACGGCTTTCATACCTTAAGTTGTGGTTTTTGGATAGTCTGTCCCAGCAATGTAAAAAAATAAGTAATATAATAACTATATAAAAATAAAAGAAGCATTTTAATTAATACTGTCATTAAAATGTATGTCATACCATTAAACTCTTTGCTCCTCAGAACCGCAGTGTGATCCCAGATTGCCTCAAGAAC